>VXBR01005827.1:293273-323448 GCA_013400215.1 Cisticola juncidis
TATTATCGTTGTTATTATTATTATTATTAAATATTAATAACAATAATAATTTTTCTAAATATAATACTTATTCTAATATTCTAAATATATATATTTGTTATTATATGTATATATGTAAATATATATATTTATTATATATAAAACCTAATGTTTCAGAAAAAGCAATAGCCATCACCTCCAAGCAAAAATAACAACCTTAAAATCTGTATTGTTTTAATGTAGTTTTACTAATTAAGTTAGAAATTTCAGCCTTTCTGGGTGGCACATCTTAAAACACTTGAGTAAGTGCTCAAGGTTTTAGGAATCACCTCTTCCCCAACACTTTTGTAAGCTCATACACCAAATTTCTCTTCTGAAATAGAAGAATTTGGAATAAGAACCTTTGGAAAACCTACAGAAACCTTTACAGAACCTACAGAAACCTCTACAGAACCTACAGAAACCTTTACAGAACCTACAGAAACCTTCACAGAACCTGCAGAAACCTTTACAGAACCTACAGAAACCTTTACAGAACCTGCAGAAACCTTTACAGAACCTACAGAAACCTCCTTCTGTAAAGGTGCAGATATTTCACTGGATGAACTGCAGAGCACTGGGATGTGCAAAAAGCATTTATGACAAAGGAGATGTGGGGAATAATGTTAACCAGGCCTTGTCATTCCATCTGAAGAGAGCTGTGCGTGTGTAATGGGTATAAAATGCATAAAGTTTTCTAACATGTTGTCTGCTCGGAATCTCTAACATTTATAGAACATTTCCATTACTATTTGCTGTAAATTGCCTGTGTCTTTTACACTAAACATAAGTGCTTGCAGCTAGACAGCTAAAAGGTTTGATTGCACTTGCAGTTGACAGTATCAAAGAGAAAAAGCCTAAAACTTTGAGCTTAAAGCAGAAAAAAAGGTGTAACTTTGCAAAGAGATCACCAGTGAATCCATTTTCTGTCCCATTAATGCTTTGCCCTAATTTGGGGATGATTAATCTATATTATTTTTGGAAACCTTTCCCCAGGGCTGGGGCATCAGCAGCAGTTTTTAATTTGGTTTTCCTGCAGAATGAGTGCCCAGGCAGGGCACAGAGAGCCTCCCTGGCTTTTGTGTCACTGGCAGGCAGGGACAGGGACCTGGCCCTGCTCCCAAGGGCTGGGGGAGCCAAAATCCTGACACCAGCCTGGTGCTGCTTGGTGAGGAGCCCTTTTCCAAGGGGGAAAGACAGAAAATGGAGCACCAGGAGACACAAAAGGTGCACTGTGGGACAAGCCCTGAGAACAAGAAAAGTGACCCCACCTACATTTTTAAAACATTTGTTTTAATGTAAAAGCTTTTGTGTAAAAACTGAGGAGCATCCTCTCCTCAGCCCTGCTCCCCTGGTGAGCTGGGGGCTGCTGGTGCACTCTGAGCCCCCTCCCCATCCACTCAGTACCTGAGGGCTGCCAGAGGAAGGTAAATAATTGATGTTTACATAAGGAACATATAGCAGCACTCCTGTCAACAAGGAACAGCCAAAGCAGGGGTTCAACAGCAAATCTGCTGCTGTAATCTCCTTTTATCTCCTGTGCTCTCCCTCGTGGGCATGACCCAGTTTATGATGCACTGGAGAGGGATCTGCCACAAGTCTGGTGGAGTTTTAGGTAGGTTTGTGTACTGTAAGGTAAGAAAAAGTCTTTCTTGAGGGGATATTGGATAAATCTCATCAAAATTTGGGTTTGTGGGACAGTTATCCCAGCAAACTGGCACGCTGGCCTTGCCAGGCTCCCTCTGCCACATCACTGCTGACCTGAGCTCAGCAAACAACCAAAGCTCTCACAGGTACTGGAAATGACACAGAGAATGCTGTGCTCCACCAGAAATGCCATTTACAGCTGGGCCTGAGCTGTTCTCCATGAAGGATCTGAAACAGGGATGCATTCCCTGCAGCATCCCAGACAGGGATGCATTCCCTGCAACATCCCAAACAGGAAGCACTGAACCAGAGGAAGGCAGCACTGATATCACACCACACTGCCCTCTCCTCTCACTGTGTGCACACTCTGCCCTTTGACACCAGGTTTGAGTGTCAGCTCTGTGCTGGCAGCAGACACAGTCCTGAAAAAGCATTAAAAATGGCATTAAAAACAAACAGCATTAAAAATGGCATTAAAACCAGCATTAAAATCAGCATTAAAGCAGCATTAAAACCAGCATTCAAAACCCACCAGAGCCTGCATGAGGCAGGAGGAGCATGTGCTCACAGGTACAGCTGCCACCTCTGTCAGTCCTGCTCCTGGATGAGTCATGCCAACAATGCAATCATGAAATATTCTTTGGGTGACTCTTTCAGCATTCACAGTGGGCTCGTGTGGTCTGAAAACAATTCAGACCCAGCAAAAACTGGGGCTGCTTTTCTCAGTCTGATATCGAATTCTCTCTCCCTCTGCTCTTCCCTCCATGAATACACAGTGAGTCAATCTGGTATGTCTTGTTGGTTGAATAAGCTCTTTGATTTTTGAATTATTTTGAGATTAACTGAATTTGAAATGTGTGCTGCATGCAATGTCTTGCTGACACAAAAAGATGAGCTTTGCTATTGACAGAGAAATGTTGCAAAGCCACATTTTTCATTACTTGTCTGTGTTGCTGAACTTGTGTTCCTGTCAGGCTGCTGCCTGCCAAGACAGCAGGGCCACCAGGTTGAAAAGTTCAATTTCCAATATTCTCTCCCGACCTCCCTGAACTCCAGACAGTAACAAAACAGTCTTTTCCAGCAGCATAAAATAAACCCAAATCTCTTTTGTAAACGGTAAATGATAGTGGGCATTAAATGAGGCTGTGAAATGCCAAGAGTGCATCACACTCAGCTTGAAAAACACGTTTGGGGCACTGTGATCTGTTCTAGCATCACAATTTACTGCAGCTTCTCCAAATCCCCCTGTTGGTGCTGTGAGGTTCTGTCCATCAGGAGCCCTCAAGAGCTGCGTGCCCACCTGAGAACCTCCAGGACTGTAAAATGGGACACAAGCACTTATTTCCGGTGTTAATTATCATGCAAATTGCCATTAGTGTTAGAGTTGCCACTGGAAAAGCTGCCAAGCTGAATGCAGGAGAAGACAGAAGAGCCTCATCAGATATTCCCCAAAACCCGGACAGAGGCTCTGTCTCTATCTCTTTCCAAGGTCTTTTAAGCACTAATTGTCCAATTATGAAACGACACCTAAATTATTTTTAATTTAACCCAATAAACAACCACTCATCAGCCCAGAGAGCCTAAAATTCTCAGTGCCCAGGGTTCCAACAGTTCCTCTTTTTGTCTCAAATTCACCCCAGTTTTTCTCCACAGCTCCCCCAGCAGCCTCTCAGGGGCTCTGCTGCCCACGGTCACTGCTGCACCTCTGAGTGCCACCAAACCACGCCAGAGGAGGGGACATCACCCTGTCCCAGCAGAGTTCAGGTCCAGAGGGCCCAAAGGGACCTGACAGGCTCCTGCAGGAGCATTTCCTGCCAGCCTGAGCTGCAGAGCTGCAGGGTCTGACCCAGAGATGGCTGCAGGGCCAGGCTGTGGATAAAGCTGCAGAAACCTTGGGGGTGCTGCATTCCCTGAGAAGTGCAAATCCAGGGAAATGTGCTCTGTTAGCCCACAGCTGCAGGAATCAGAGGGAAAACAGCTTTTTGTCCTCCTCTGTTTATTACTGTCTCCCACCCCTTTTGTCTGGCCAGAAGCATTTTGTGCATAGAAAATGCTTTTGTGCTTTTCCTGCTGCTTTTGCAGCACTTTGCACCCTCTCTCTCTCTGACCTCACAAACTCCTCTCACATTTCTTCTCTCCTGCCTGCTCCCTTTCAGTTTCTCATTTCCCTCTCCCTCCTTCATCCCCCACTTCTTCCTCTCAGCTCAGATTCCTGGTACTGGGGTTGAAAGCATCTCAAGCTATCAAGATTAATTTTCCTTTCCTGCTGGACCTGGTCAGCAGGTACACCTGGTGCTTTTGAAAGGCAGGAAAAGAGCTCTGGTCCCTCAGAGAATTGCCCTGGCCATTTCCAGAAAATCTATGGTGCTACAGTAAAAGCAGCATTACTAATATCACATTCCACTACCTTCTCTGATGACTGGTTTAATTGAAATAAATTATGAATCCCACATGTGCCACACTAACAGAAAGCAATAAAACACAATAGTTATGAATAAAGATAGCAATTATCTTATTAAATCAGACAGTAATGCTATTCTATCAGAGGACTCTTCATCTCACGTTATAATCAATATGATTATGAGTGTAAAGAAAAGGCTCTTGCCATTACTGTAACTTGGTCCCATAGACTTGAAAAAATAATGAAAGGTTTTCTGTAGAAAGTAAAATCTGGCAGAGTTATAACTGAGATTTTTGAAACAAACCATTTGGCTTAGACAGCAAACAAGTCTAGATTTCACATTTTTGCCTCCTTTTCATTCTCCTCTTTGAAATCAAGGGCATTTTGGATAACGAGATTCATGAATGTTCCCTGCTATAAATTCAGCACAAGTGTTCTGACCCCAGGCAGCACCTAAGGTGCAGCTGGACACAGATTTAATAACAGCAGAGCTTGGAAAAAATTTCCCAGCACCTTTGAAAATCCTGGAAAAGTCCCTGACCTCGTGCTCCATTCCTTTCAAGTAACAAGCTCAGGCAAAGTTCTCTGACACCTCTTGGAGTTTGCAATTCTTTCAAATAACCTTTCCCTAAGTTCTGTGTGAACCTACCCAGATTTACAGCTTTAGAATTAAATCGCTCAAACCTCAATGGGCTCAGTGTAAAAATGAGGTGAAACCACAATGGTTTGGAGTTCTACTTGCAATTTCAGGCTTGCTTTGAACTCATTGCACAAAGCAAAATGCACTTTAAGCCCAAGCAGGCAGACTTTTGAAATGCTGCTCTCTTGGAGGCATGGCAGACAAGCCACCTCTGCATATTACTGGGAGCTTTCTTCTGTGATAAAGGGTCAAAAGGAGGGAAAACACATTCCTGCCCTTCTGACTCATCATTTCCATGGCCCAGTTCCAAACACGTGCCCATGTCCTTTCGTTGGTTTTCTCAGCCAAGCTCAAAGTTTCACGTTTCAGAAAATTTCACTTTCTGCAGCCTGATGTCAAAAATAACTTAGAGTGAAGTCTTGAAAGCAGCACTCATTTCCTCCACTCTTGGTATCTGTTTCCTCCTCCTTTTTTAACAGCCTACAATATATCATAAATCCAGGGAACAGGCTGGCCATGTTATTCACATCCCCATTAAATACTCCAGCATTCAAAAATCCAATACACCTCTCAGCAGATGCCTACAAGCGGGGTTTAACCTACAGGTTCCAACATAGACAAAATAGAAATCTTTCTGCTGATTCTTTCCCACTTCCACTAAAACTCCAAATTTAGCATGTATTGATCTAACCTGTCAGTGATGACTTATTGACCTTGAGGTTTTAACCTAACCAAATCCTTTTCTCCCTCCTCCTCTCTCTGGATGCAGATCCCATCACTTCTGACATCTGAAAGTTTGAATTTGAGCAAGCTTTGGGAGCTTTTGGCTCCTAAACAAAATATAAAGCTTAGAGATGTTTCACTCCAGTCAGAGAAGCATAAAGTGTAGAAAGTTCATTGGGCACTAATGATGATAAGTAGCCCAACGTGGTTTTTTTACAGATTCAAGATTTTAAATGAAAGAAAAGCCAAGTGCTATGGAAATGGGGTGGGAAGATGAGAAAAGGAAGGTGCTGTCCCTGCAGTCCCAGCTCAGCAGCTGCTAACAGGAACTGCCAGGGCACAGAAACTGCCAGGGAACAGCCTCAAAGCTGAGGAGGAGGCAAAGAGCAGAGAATCAGAGAAAGCACAGGTAAACATGGTACAAAAGTGCCATCTACACTTATAACCAAGGACAGCACTCCAAGTTAACAAATGCATTAACATTCTCAGGAGATAACTCGTACACTCGTGGAATTAGAGCATTTTAACATGTCTTGAGTAGCCTGTTAAAGGAGGACAGGTAGTGCTCCATAAATTAAATCAAATACATTATGTGATCACATTTATTTTCATCGGAGCCTACACCTCTTGAATATTTTATCACCTGAAAAAAAAAAAAGAATATAGACGTGCCCTGCAAACCCATCAGTTCATCAAGTTTAGATTTTGAAATGCATATAAAATTTACATCCACTGAGCATATTTTTATACCCACATAAAAAGTCATTCTGGCAGTGTTTTGCCAATATGTCATCTATAAAGTTTTGTTTAGACTATATATATATTTTATATAGATTTCTTTTAATATATATCTATATGTAGGGGGTAATATATATCTATATATAGGGGGTAATGTTTCCTCCCTGTTGAAGAGGTTTGCACCTCACTCACATGAGGCCTGCTCTAAGCATCACTCTGCTCATATTTGAGATACAACTTCTTCCATCTGAGGACAAAGAGGGACCACAGGATCACTGATCTGGATTTCAGTTCTTCCAGCAGAGTCAGCTGCAGCTGAGCCCTGCCTGGGCAGGCACAGCTCAAGGTGTGTGTCACAGGGACACTGGTGACAGGGACACCTGTGGGCACAGATTGCGCTGCCCAGATCCCCTGCTCCTACAAAACACTGACAGTGAAGTCTCCAGCAGCCCCAGCATTCCTGCTGTGCCTCTGCTCCAGGCAGGATTGAAGCTGTGTGATTCTGCAGGAATCACAGAATTCACAGAATCCCTGGCTTGGAAAACACCTCTGAGATCAGCAAGTCCAACCCAGCCCTGACACCTCAATTAACAACAGTGCCACATCCAGCCTTTCATTAAACAAACCCAGGGATGGTGACTCCACCACCTCCCTGGGAAGGCCATTCCAGTACTTTATTATTCTTTCTGTAAAAATCTTTCCCCTAATATCCAGCCTGTATTTCCCTTGGCACAGCTTGAGGCTGTGTCCTCTCCTTCTGTCAGTGCTGCCTGGAGAAAGAGCCCAACCCCACCTGAGCACAGGCACCTTTCAGGGGGTTGTAGAGATAAAGTCACCCCTGAGCCTCCTTTTCTCCAGGCTGAACACCCCCAGCTCCCCCAGTTCCTCCCAGGGTTTGTGTTCCAGCCCCTCTCCAGCCTCGCTGCCCCTCTGGATGAGCTCAGTCCACCACCAAAGGAGGAAGCTGCAGTTTCCCCTCCTGTGCTCAGCACTGCAGCCCAGGGCTCCTCTCCCAGCCCAGCACCTCCTGCACACCTCTCAGGAAGATCCTGCAGTGCTGTGAGGAAGCAGAAAATGCCAGGAACATTGGCAGGGAGCTGTGTCTGCACCCAGGGGAGCTGTCACAAAACTACTGACACCTTTTCATGTATCCCTGTAGCCACAGCTTCAAATCTCTCACTGGGAACAAAGCAAAGCATCGTCCCTATAAAATAAAAATCCACAAACCCACCAATGTGTAATCACCAGTAGATAAAAGATAAAGGAGGCAGGGGCTCCTGATGGCAGCTTGCAGGGAGGGCAGGGTGTGGAAAGGCTTAATATGATAAACTAAAGATTGCCTACTTGAATGCAAGGCACAGAAAAATACCTTTTATGATTACTCTGATTTTTATAGTCATAGGAAATAATAACACAGTCGTCCATTTTCTTCTTCAGGTAAGTACCTCTCACACCCTGCTTGGCTCCTTTCATTCCCTCACAGGGTCCATTTGATCAGTGAGAGATACCTTATAAAAAAACATTTCAAAGGCTGCACAGTGCCACACTCATTTTTCCAAATGCCGCTTTTAATGCATTGGGCACACTCTGTGGTGTCCCGGGTTTTGTATTAAATAACCACAGAAAGTCACTGTGATGCTGCTTCAGTGATGAACTAACACAGATCTGATTATATGATCCAGGAAAAAAACAGCTTTTATGCTTCCTCTGGGCCACGGCTCTGCGCTCTGCCTGCCTTTGCTGCTGTGTGCTTTGTACTCCTGTCTGCTCACTACCACCAAGGCAGCAATTTCACACAATCTGCGTGGCAGGTAACTTGGCAACCCTGCCAGCCACTGAAAACCATCCTCATGTGACAATTTGCCTCGAGCTGGACAGATGCATGTGAATTTAGGGCTGGATTTGGAGCTGTGTCTCCACTGACTGTGCACATGGAGAGTCATTTCTCAGCTCCCACAGGGGCCACCTCATTCCCACTGCCTTGCAGGGACTTCTTGCCATCCTTTAAGCACCTAAAGCCCTTTTTATCTGCTTCTCTTGTAGTTAAGATGACACTTGACTCACAAGAAAGGAAAACCTCTCTTTGTCTGCAGGATAAGCTGCTACATGAGCTAATATATGGGCAAAGTCACAAAGAGCAAGGATATAAAATCCTTTCCTCTTCAATTCCCTGTAACTGGTCATGATGTCACACTCATCTCTGGCAGAAGGAAAAGCAGGATTGTTCAGGTGGAAATTATGCTTTTCCTTATCAGGGGAGATTGATGCCCTAAGTTTTACCTTCATGTGTTCCAGCCCCTGCACTGCCCAGGGCGCAGCTCTGAGCTCAGCCAGGGTCACTCAGCTGTCACACAGCAGGGCCACAAAACAAATCCTTCTCCTGCACTCCCAGGACAACTTTCAGCCCAAAAGCACAAACAGGGGTGGGGAAAGGGAGGAACAAGAAGGATGGGACTGCATAAACTGGGGCTGCAATTGGATAATTAAACCCCAATGTGCAAATGGACCCAAACTTATAAAAATGTAATGCTTTGTGGCTGGTCAGCCATTTTGTGACCATTTTGTGACAATTTGGGGTCCATTTGTGACCATTTTGTGTCCATTTTGGGACCACCTTGGGTGGACACAGCCCTGGCCAGGCCCTTGTCCTGCCCAAGGTGAACCCTAAAGGCCTTTCAATAAATCTCTGCTTTATTCTCTGGCTCTGCCCAGGCTCTGTCCCAGCTCAGCCTCCCAGGGCATCAACACCATGCCCTCCTCAGACTTTGGGAGCTCAGCAGAGGCTGAGCCAAGCCTGAGCCCAGAGCTGCAAACAATCCACCCCAAGGCTCTCCTTTCAAACTCTGGCTCAGTGAGCAGACTCAAAGATGTCTCATTAATCTATTAGCAATTGAAAATGGCACAGCTCAAGAGCATGTGCTTTCATTAATGTAAATCACACTGATAAGTTCCTGTCCTCCCCATCCCTGCACATTTTCTGCACTAAGCAGTGCCTTTCACTTCCACACCTCATCCATAAACATTTTCACATCTGGCTTTCAGAACTGCAGCACAATTTCACCTGGGCAGTTTTTCTGCTCCTTCATATGTGTGGTCTGTCAAAGGGTATATATGTATGAGGCAATTAAATGTTCAATTGCAATCAGATTTGTGTGCACAAAGTGACAAAACAGTTTGAAGCCTGATTTTAACTGGCCTCTAAGGGTGCACTATGAATCCAAACTTTGGTTTTTGAAAAGGGGACTTGAAGCCTAAAGCTTCATATTTAATAGTCAGCTTCAAGAAGATTTAATTCTGCCCCAATCCTGTCCCCTCCCCTGAGCACTCTCTGATCCCACAGAGGCTGTGTTTGTGAAGCTGAATTATCAGGACACAATTCACTGTTTTTTCCCCTTCCCCTCCAAGACTCATTATATTTTTCCCCAACTCAGTTCCAGGTATCAGACAGACTCCTGGAAGAGCAAGCAAACACCCAGGGAAAAGCGAGACAACTGATCATTACAGTAATTTAGGTTAATTTCCAAAGTGAATGACAAAAAATTCAAGGGCAAAGCTACTTTAATTTAGAACAAAATCAGGCCCAGCAGAGGCTTTCAAGCACAGATCCAACAGCAGCCTGAGAGACAGGGACACCTGCAGCTCACTCCTACCAACACTGCTTTCACTGCTTGTTTCTATGGCCTCTCCCAGCATGGAGTTCACCAGGATAACTTTGGAGGCTGTTACAGAGGCTCCAGTGTATAAATAATAATTAACTTCTGAAAGCAGAGGCTTACAAATGGCATTGTTTGATTTTCAATACGTTTCACTCAATTTTTTATTCTGCGCAGAGAATTCTTAAGGAGAATGCTGACAAACAAGCAGCATAAGGTCTGTGTATTATTAAAATTTAAAACACATGCTGCACACACAGAATGTCAAAAGAATATGTTAATCAAGTACAAGTAAGCCAGCTTGATCAGCTCCTCTCTGTGATGGTGCAAAGCTGGGGAAGATGCCAAGGGAAGAGTTACTCTGGCTCCTTGCAACCACAGAGGATTTATCCAAACACATTAAAGAAATGTCTGGATACACATCCACTCTTCAAACTCATCACTTCTCACATTCTGGTGGATTCATGCTGATAATTCAGAAAACAATGTAATTTTTTTCAATTCTGTTTCACTGCAGGGCATTTCCAGAACAGGGCACTCAAACTGTAACCCCAAGGAATGAGAGAGCAGGGAGGAAACAAACTGACCCTGAGCTGTGGCTCTGTGCAGAGCTGACCAAACACACCCAAAACCCTTCATCAGGGGCAGCTCACACCTCATCCCTCTCCTCTGTGGCTCTGGGAACAATAGGAATTAAAACACAGATTGGTTTCTAAGGACTGGGTTCTTACTTTCAATAATTTGAAGGAGTATATTTCACCTACAGCGAGTGGAAGTGTAGGGTTTTGTTTCCAGTTTGAATTCAGATCCTCTCATTCAAGCAAGAAGCAGGTCCTAGGTTTGCATTTCCTCTGCCATTTCTCATATTGGGGTCATCACTTACCTGCAGTTAAAGGTGTTTGATCACTGAAGAACAACTTTGTTTTATAAAGTGAAAACACAAGAAAGCTTCTCCTAAGTTTCAAATGCTTTACCCTTAGAATAACCCCAGCTAAGCTGACTATAAATAATATCCATGGCCACCTCTAGTGTCAGCTTACAACCCCTCATTTGTTGGGTCTGGGGCTGGTTTTTGGTTTGTTCCCTGTTTCCCTAACCAAAGGAATCTCAGATGAACCTTGGCTGGGACCCAGATGAGGATTGTGCTGTGCAGCACAGGGGGTGTGTGTGTCACCAGTGTGGTCCCCAGGACTGCAGCTCCAGCAGAGTCCAGATATGGGGGCACAGCAGAATTCATCTACATTTCTAAATTCACTGCAAAGATAATACATTCGGGTTGGGGGGGAATTGGGGAGGGATTTTGTTTGGTTTGTTTGGTTATTTGTGGGTTTTTTCCCTTCAGAGTGTAAATAAGAGCAGTAACACAGCAGGCAGGTCACTGCCCTTTCACATCCATTTATATCACATTTCCAACGTCCCTCCTGGTGTGGCATTTGCTCCTTTTAATCGTTTCTCCTATTGTAATTGCTCATTTCTATGGACTCCATGGAATTTTGCTAAAATTCTTTATTTTTTCCCCATTGGGATGATTTGCTGTGCAGAAACTGGTTTTTCTGGAGTTCCCTTAAGTGGGCTCCAGTGAGTTCCTGCTTATCCCCCTGACCTGTGGCATGGGCTGGGAAAAGAGGCACAAAGAGGCACAGAGAATATTAAATAGATGTGATCAGCCAGTTTTACTGCATGAATCCTTTCAGACCTCGAATATCTCACTCTGTTAACATAAAGTGTGCACAAAGGGAGGCATAAAACCTTCAGCAATTCAGACCTTAAATGTTACCAGTACAGGGAATTTCAACTGGCAAAATACCAGGCAGGAAAAATAATGCAAAGAGAGATTCTTATAAGGGGACTGGTGCTTCAAGCATTACCATTGCATTTCTTTAAACAGTGTTGCTTTCACTAGGACTGTAATTGCTTCTGCTATTTGAATAACTGCCAGAAAATTCTCTATACCCATAAACTCCATTGTCAGTGTGAGATTGATATTACTCTTGATAACAGCTTTAAAAAATAAACACGATTTATTTATCAAAAAAATTTTCAATCAACGCACCCCAAATTTATATTCAGAAGACATCTTCAGTTCGCTTTTAAACAAATAATTTCATCATAACCTACTTCTCAGTAAAACTACAATAAGTTTTCACATTATATTGCAGGAGCAATGGCTATTCAGTTCTAAATAATGGCTCCTTTGCCAGACAAGTCAATGGAAATTGATTTGTTTCAGCCTCCTGTGCTCACACACACAAAGCCTGTGTACAACAACCCTATTGACTTCAGCAAACAGTATTCAACCTTGCATCCTCAAGGACTCGTGGCAAAATTCTTAAATCATTCCCCTCCTGTATTGTACCCTTTTTATGGAACAAGACTGCATTTAAATGTCAGTCCCCAGCAATAATGCTATAAAGAGAAAATTGGTCACAGAATTGAAAAATCTACTTTATATTGGAACATACAGCACAGGATTGGATATGAGAATGAAGAAAATTAAGCTGCATTGAGTGCAAAATGAAAAGCTCTGGCTGTACACATGGTGAAAGGAGGCAGACCCCAGCACCCTGTCTAAAACCAGAGAATTTGGCACATCAGACACCCCTGGGTGAGCCAGGCTGCCACAGAGCTCCATCTGCACCCTGCCTGGCACACGGGCCTTCCCCAGCCCTGGGTGTGCTGGATCTCTTCTCTCTTCTATAAACAAGAACGTTTAAAAACAATTAAAATAAAGATTAGGGATATTAGGAGCATAAAGTGCCCTGTCAGAGACAAGAGACCATATGGCCCATCGAAATCTGTGTTTATAAGCCTTGGAAATACAAATCAAGCATATTCCCATCCTTTTAATCCTTTTTTTTCCCTATTTTAATCTGATTATCAACTTTACCCCCAGATATCCAAAAGTAAATGCCACATCTTGCAGTTCAAGCACATCCTTCAACAAAAACAACTGAGGGAAGTCCAGATCTGAATGTCTCCAAGGCTGGTGCTTGACCTCAGCCTCTGAGGCAGCCACCAGCTCACATAATGCACCAGCTCCTGCTTGTTCCACTGCTTCTGGCTTTTTATATAACATTTAAGAGAGCACCTTTGGCACCTGAGAGCTTGCACAGCAGCAGCTTTGCTCATGCACTCATGGCAATGTTTTCACTCACATTTCACACAATGCCAAGAATGCAGTGGCTGCTCCCCAGCAATTACTCTGAAGGATTAAGATGAAGAGTTATTTATGTAATAAAAACCTCTGAAGTGGGCACTTGAATATGTTTTATGCTGGCTAACCTCCACCAAAAGGGATGACCAGGTGATTTTTGTGCCCTTGCTCCCATTATACCAGTGTGAATAGAACATTATTTACTAGTTCACTGAGCTAAGTGACCAAACTAAAACCTGAAGCTTGGCAGAAATCAATCTCATGCTATTCCTTAGGCTTACTCACTGGGTTTTATTTTATAAACAGGAAAGGATTTGCCATGCATGGGTAGTGCAGAGCACACCATGGCATTGGTGAGAATGGATTCTTACACATAAGAATGGGTAAGAGCAGAAAATAAAAATGAACAGCTGATGAAAAAACTTTGCATTTAAGCCCTTTGAACCTCTTCTTTTCAAATGAAACAGTCTCATTAGCAGAGATTGATCCCAGGACACGATGAACAATCAGTGGAAATGTTCCTTCTCTCATTCTCTGGGGTGTTTTGGCAGTGCCTTGCCATTTCCTCCTGATAACAGACAGGCCTCCAGAGGGGAATAACTGGGTGCTGATATTCAAATACTCATACATTTATACATTTATATTGGTTGGTCAGGACCAAAACGCTGCCAATTCACACTTTGTACATTTCTAAATACAAAATGCAACCCCCTGCTCTGAAACCCTGCATGCCCAGTGAACCCAGAACGTTCCACCAGCCTTGGCCATTTCACACCTCACATTTCTGGTGCTGATCAATGAAACACAAACTGCCCAGCGCCAGTAATGAAGGAGTTAACAACCCAGCCACCAAGAGAAAGAAACAAAAACTTTTTCTTTTCCTTCACTTTGTGGCTGTTTTGCAATTTAACATTTACCATGAATTAATTACTGGTAGTCTCCATTAAGACTCTTAACATTTCGAGGGAAAGGTCAGCATAAACTCAGGGTCACTGTTTACAGTGCAAGTCTCATTGCTTGGAAGGAACCATGAATGTTAAAAGGTACAAGGCAACCATAACGAGGAAATGAAATACAGAACTCTAAAAATATCCCCCTGATCTATGCATGTAGTGTAGTGTCTGACAAATCCAATTAAATATGTCATACATCATTCCTACAATGTTACTGATAGAGACATCGCAGTATTGAATTTTAATTATTCAGCTGGTATTGATCCCACAATAATCTGGTGAAAATCATTCCAGGTTGTCAGTACCCCTAGGAGACAACAGCTATTATCTAATTATAAATCACACTGTGTCATTTGACAAAAGGTTAGGGCTTTCTTCTTACACATTTTTGCAGTCACATCCCCGTGTATAAATCAGAGTGACATGATTGTCTGCAAATGCTAATTATTTTCTTCCCATTGAGCAACTATTCCATTACCATGACGGACCAGTAAAAGCCAGCCAGCTCTCAGTGCATGCAACAATTCCCAGACACGCAGCAGTGATAAAGGAACTGGGATTTCACATTTTTATCCCATGCTGACCTTGAGCAAACATTAATTGTAGAGCTCGCAGGGTTTGTGTTTCCCCCAAGGAGAGGAGTGGGACAATATTTGCAGTGCCCACTCTTGTTAAACGCTTCCAGATCCTCAGAGGAAAGCTGCTGAGCAGCAGCAAACTTTCTTTTTCAGTTTACACAGAGGCTGGCTGGTAATCCCTCAGGGCTCTCATGAAGAATCTGGATTTCCTCTGCACTGCCCTGCCATCAGCAGGGATGGGGTAGCTGAGGATCTTTTCCAGCTGCTCTCCTTTCCCCCTTCAGACCTCTCCTTTTAGCAAACCTTGGGCCCAGAGCGATGCCTTGGGAGGGCTGAGCTGGAACAGAGCCTGGACAGAGCCAAATAAAGCAGAGATTTATGGAAAGGCCTTGAAGGGCACACCTTGGGCAGGACAAGAGACTGGACAGGGCTACACCCAAGGTGGAACAAAAATGGGCACAAAATAGACCCAAAATTGTCACAAAATGGACCAACAATCACAAGGTCTCACACTTTTCTAAGTTTTGGTCCATTTGCACACTGGGGTTTAATTATCCAATTCCAGCCCCAGTTTATGCAGTCCCATCCTTCTTGTTCCTCCCTTTCCCCACCCCTGTTTGTGCTTTGGGGCTGAAAGTTGTCCTGGGAGTGCAGCAGGAGAAGGATTTGTTTTGTGTCCCTGCTGTGTGACAGCTGAGTGACCCTGGCTGAGCTCAGAGCCCACCCGGGGCAGATAAGATAAAATTCAGGGCATCAAGAGCAAGCAGCAACATCCCCAACCCATGGGGCCAGTCCTGGCACCAGCTGTCCCCTCTGATGGCTTTTGGCTCCAGCAGCCTCCATGGAGCAGCAGTGACACAATCCCGGGCTGTGACAGCCAGGGCAGCTCCCCGGGGAAGGCAGGCACTGGGAATTTTATACCCAACAACCTCCGACAGATGCGATCCCCGCGGGGGACGCTGATGTGCCAGGAAAGGAGGTGATAAAAGCGCCCGATCATTGCTCCCTAAAACACAATGACTTCAACAACTGCGCTGATCTCGGTAATAAACACACGGTTCAGGGCCGTGCTGGGACTCCCTGCTTTTCCCCACACATGCCTTGAGCTTTATGATACAGAAATAAGGATAAAATAAATGGTCGGCGACAAATGGCCCAAACCGAGAACGTGAAATGTGAGAGGCGAGGTTAAATATTTGGAGCGCTGTAAATGTCCTCCTTCAGGTCTGAATTTTTTTTGATTTGAAAATGTCACTATTGAGTCAAGGACAATTTAGAGACTAAAGGGATTTTTCAGCTGAAACGAGGGACACTTTTGGAAAATCAGGTTCAAATGAGGAACAAGCACATGAAAGCCATCACTGGGCACTCAGTGCAGCCTGGGTGGGCTTTGGGACTCAATTCTGTAAATCAATTTTTGCACCAGAGCCCTGCAATGCTGTGACACCTTCTGCAGGTGATGGGTTTCAGAGACTCTGCTGGATAAGTGGTTACAGCCCCTCATTCCCCAGCACACCCTGAGCTGGAGGGGCTCTCAGAAAAGGAAAGGCACATTCACAAAAGGAAAGGAACATTATTAGCAGCAGCCAGATTAGCACCCAGCGCTTCTGTAGGAGTGAGGGGCTGCCAGGGCCTCCCACGCCTGTTATTACCAGAGACTTTGAACAATACAATAGATTGCAGGTACTTGGTGGCTTGAGTTCGAGTTTGAAAGGAGAATTGCCATGGAATAACCCCAAGAGTTCCTTTCATTTCATTTCATTTCACAGAAAGTAAAAATACTAGGCAGCATTAAAAGCTCCTCTAGCTAACCTTTGCAAACTCTTAGTACATCCAGGCAAAGTCAGGACTGTGTTCACTCCCAATTACTTATTGGCTCTTCATTTTCATTCTTTTAATTACCCCAAAAACTCTCCTGCATAAGGAAATTCAACAAGACCCTGCCAAAAAGAGAAAATCCCCTCAACCTGGTTCACCACAGGTGTGAAGAACAATGCTTTGCTTTCACCTTTTCCTTTTCTATACTGAAGGAAGTGAAGCCACATTCCATTCCCATTATTAGCACTATCTTAAAGCTTTCCAATAATGAGGCATATGGACAGCTAAACATGCACAAACTAATCAGCTTTTGCTGCTGCCTGATAAAGTGTCACACTTATCGTGTTCCCTGATCAGCTGAGCTTATTAGTTCACTGCATATGACAGTCACAAATTTGCATCTATTATGCACTGTCGGGAGATTTAAAAGCTTCCTGTTATGCAGAGATTATCCATCAATGGAGGCAATTCTTGAGGGAGAGAAAGGAATATGTTCTTTCCGTGCTGGCTTTGCTAGGAAGGCCTTGTTGGATTTATCATCTGGATCTGTTACATTGACTGAAACCACTGCAGCTGTCTTTATCCAGCTGTCTCTGAAGTGATTGGCAATGTATTAATAATAATTTCACTAAACATTGCTCTGAATCCTTAAGAGCATAAGTCAAATGGAGCTGTAACAATTATTCGGAATGTGTTAGTAAAATCTAAAAGGTACCTGAGCAGGTGAGAAGCACCTTGGGGAGGTGCAGGGCCTGGAAATGAAATGATCTGGTTCATCCTGCCCATGGGGAAGGAGGGAGCAGAGGGGGCAGGACAGGGCAGGCTCTGGCCCCTCTGCAGATCATGGGCAGCCAAGACACTTCACCTTGCTTATCGACATTTAGCAGAGAGCAATTAAGTCTTAATTCTTTATTTACACCATAGAGAAATGGAATAAAGATGAAAATTTCTTTTAAAGACTTGGCCAAAGCTTCTTGGTCTCCATCTCCTTCCCCTGAAAGAAGAGCCTTCCTCACCTCTGACATCCCCTGCAGGCAGTGGCTCCCACTGCCCACAGTTTTGGTGGGGTGAGCTGTCCTCTCCTCAAGCATGAACTTTTACATCCTAATGCACAGACCTGCACTCAGCCTCCAAAAACAAATTACAGATACTCTTTACCTAGCTGTGTGTATTCCAGGCAGAAGAAGCAACAACTGGAAATTGGAGCAAAATAATTCATCTTGCAAGCATCAGGGCTAACCCACGCAGGTTCTATACTGTTATTTTATTTTCTTGACTGTGCCAGTTTCCTCATTATTACCTTCAGCCAGGAGGGGGTGGGGAAGAAAAAGGCTGATATTTATTCCAGCCATGAATCAGCAAACAGAAGACAGCACATGAGCATTCAGGCTGGCATCTTCCCTAAAGAGAATAATTGTGGCAAGCTGGCTTGGCCTTCTGCCACCTCCTAGTCTTGCAAAGGAGTCTCAGCGTGGCATTTCTGTTTGCCATCCTGCCCCTCCCAAGGAGCACGGATAGTCGGTGTAATTGTGCTCTCTAAGGAGCCCAAAAAGGGAATTAGCTGCCCTTTCCTTTCTGCTCAGGTCAGCCAATCCTCCAGGCGAGAATGTCAGCTCATGGGGCAGAGGGGTGAGCCCAGCTCAGCTGCCCGGGCTGCCCCGGGCTGTGGGGCAGGAGGGGGCAGAGGAGAGGGCACTAACAGGACTGCTGGGTGTCCCAGCCACCCTACACAGCCAAGGGCACAGCTGGGAGCTGAACTCCTTCTCCTGACCTGCTCACAGAGAACTGGACTAAAGACCAACAGCTTAAAAATGAGATGGAACTGGCAGTGCAACTCTCAGCTGTGTGTGCAAAGACTACAAAATCACTGTTACAACTCTCCATTTCCGTATTTCCAAGTAGTTGTGCCTAATCTGAACAACGTTTGAGTAAAATAACGTACAGATTGCAAAGATCAACGTGTTTAAGGTGATGTCTTTCATAACCACGTTAGAGCATCTCGTGAGGTTTATTCAGGCCCTAACACTGGTGCTGCTCTCAATAAACACCTGCCTGGGCTGAGCACTGCACCTCCCTGGCTCCTTCCAATTTCAAATACTGATCCACTGAACCACAGCAAAGGCTGCAGCAGAGACAGATCTTCTCTATGGCAGCAGCAACAGGCAGGAATTCTGGCAAAGGTATGGACCGTCCAGAATGGATTTTTGATAAACAGCACCAAAAAGTGAAACAGCAGAAACATCTATTTAAATCCCAGTGGCTTAAAGTCTCCAAGACTGTGTGACAAATGAAAGGAATGGAGAAAGCAGCAACACTTGGCTGTGCTAAGCAGGGCTTTCATGCTTTGCAGGACACCCTTGTGCCAGCTATGTCTGCCATTCACACATGCAGAGCCATGCAGTGGTGGAGAAAGAGAAATGTTACCTGCATTGCACAGGTACAGCTGAGTGGGCCAGCAAATAGTGCAACAAAAGGTCACTGCTGCTTATAAACCTGTTCCACAGCTGGGCTGTGCAGCTCAGGCAGACCCTTGAGCACAAGGGACTTGAGAGTCACAATAAAATTACTGTAATTTTTCTGCTAAATCACTTCTCAAACCCACAAACCAAGCAAGATGAACCAGCCCTGCCATATACTGCCATTTTATAATGAGAACTATAAGAGATGCTGTGTGAAGAAATTAATTCTCTCCAATTCAGCGACTGGGAAGCTGAGGGCAAAAAAATGAGGAAAGCTTTGTGGCTGCCACCCGGGTCCAACCAGCAGCAGTGGCCTGGTGTCTCACCCCTCTTCTGTTTATTCTTCACATTGCATTGCCCCTTGAGACAAAGCAACTAAATATTTATAAGAACAGAAGCATTGAGGAGAACATTAAAGCAAGGAAAAAAAGACAAACAAAGAAAGGAAATCTTTTGCAAATTAGAAACAAACCTCCCCTGCTGTTAAATAGTCTGTAACCAAGGGTACTGTGCCATTCTCTCAGGTCTTTTTCTCCCAAACTATTTATTTCCAGGGGCCATACAGGTTTAATTCTGTCTGTGGAGGTAACAAAAGATAAGCCACTCATTGAGGCCGTTTCCCTTCCCTGTTCATGAGAGTTGAGCCAAGTTCTGCCCTGGAGAAGAGGCACACCAATCTCTATTGACAGCAAAAATACAGAGAGATGCAAGTCCCAATTTAATTGTGACTATTTAAATCGCTGCAAAATAAACTGTTTTCCCAAGGGCTTCATGAAAGAAAATGGAAGTCAAAACTACTTTTTATTCGAGTAAACAAACTGGAAGAGTAGACAATGCTGTTAATGAAACACTGAAAATAGCTGAAAGAATAATGCCAGGAGCTGCAAACAAGGCTCGCTGTGGAATGTGGGGCGGCAGCTGATTAGCAGCCCCGTCTTTATTCCCTAATGGTAATTAGCAGTTTCTTAAAGGAGATGCACATGGCATTTCTTCAAACTAAGACAGGCTCTGTTTGCTGAAGACACGGGCCTTCCTTCTTATCTCAAAGGCGCTGCAGCGCCGAGATGTGCCCTTTCTCAGGGCTGTGTTCTCAAATAACTGCTCTGCTGCATTTCAACACCACCACGCTCATTCTCTGAAGTCTTTTAGAATGTCACAGAAAGGAGGATTTTTTAACATTTCAGCCCTTATCTTTTAGTAAAAAGGAATGCATAATACCAAGAGTATATTTGCCAAGGAAGCTGGCTGATTTATTTGAATATTTGCACAGCTTTTGCAGCAAATCTCCTTCGCTGTTTCTTCTGCATTTTCAGATCAGAGGAAAAAAAAAAGCCCAAGCATTTCAGTGGCATACAAATGGAGCAAACAGTATTGGCTCCAAGAGAGTGGGGAGGAAGCAAAAGTCTACAACGCAGGAAGAACAGAAATGAACTTTTTAACAGACTAAGGGAACAATTCCATGCAATTGTGGACCTCATTGCAACAGGGTTAGACTGTGGTGAGGCTGCTGCAGCAGCCCCCTTGTCAGAGGGTAGAAATGAGCTGAGACTTCTTATTGATCACAGCATGAAAATATTATTTGTTGGTTTCTTCCTGGTTTATTCCTCTTTACAACTCAGCTATCCTGACTGCAACCATTCCCTGACTGTGGCTGCACCCAGCTCCTGCTGTGGGTTTCCCTTGCAGGGTCTGACTGCAGGGATTGGTGTGCAGATTGTGAGTGCAGGGATTGGTGTGCAGGCTGTGAGTGCAGGGATTGGTGTGCAGGCTGTGACTGCAGCCCCAGCCTGACCTCACATCAGTGATTCTCTCTCCTCAGGATCCTTCTTCATCCTCTCCTCAGGATCCTTCTTCATCCTCTCCTCCATGATCCTCAAGTTTCCTCCATGATTCTCCCCTCCCCATTCAACCCTCTCCCTTTATCACACTTATCTTTATTGGACATAGCTGTGGCTCATCAGAGGCAAGATCCTCTGTATTCCCCTCTCCTACAACACTGATTTTTCCATCTCCATGCTGAGACAAGCAGAGGTTCTCAGGGACACCAAATGCTTTCTCTTGTATTCCTGCACAGCCACTTAGATCCAAAACCTGATCCCCACAGTTTCATGCAGATAATCACGGAAGTTCAAACCATTTTCATAGGTACACATGAGAACAGAAGTGAAAATACCAAAGTGGAAATACCAGAGTCATGGCAGAACAGAGCTGAGAGATGGGAGACAGAAGCCCTGAATGCCTCAGAGCTATCTTTTCCACATTCCCCTTGCAATCTGTGTTAACAACTTTTCTGTTGAGACATACCAGAAATTTGCATATTGTCAGGTATTTGAGGAAGCAAAACATGTCAAAGCACAGAATATCACATTCTATTCACAGAATGCTTTATTCTACTGTCAGAAATATGCATTTGCCAACTTCTTAAATTGTATGTGCAGCAGCTGATTAAATGTCTAACTGAACCTGGGCTCTGGTCTCAATTCTCTGTCTGTGAACAGAATTTGCTGTGGGGATGGGGGTAAAATATTGAAAGAACATCAGTCGTAAGTACCTGTGAAATCCTGAACAACAATTGTTGAACAAATTGAATATTAGAGCAGGAATAAGTTTGGTTGGCTTAGATACAGAGTATCCTGCTGGTTAAAATTATTTTTGTTTTACAGCATTAAAATCTCTCTGTGCAGCAGCATATGAATTTTAAGACTAATTATTTTTAATGACTGTTTGCTTCCAGATGTAATACAACCATTATTACTCTAATTACCCATTATTACTGTAACAGTATTAAAAAAATCCAGCATTCAAAAGCCACAAACCACTTAGCAAGCAAACATTCTTTTCTCACTGGGCAGTGCCTTTCATTACTTTGCCCTTCATGAAATCACTTAGTGTCACTGCCTCAATTCTTCACAGATACCTTCTGCAGAAAGGAAAAAANAAAATAAAATAAAATAAAATGCTAGTCAGGATTAAAACTTCTTCCTCTGAGTTTTCACCATCAGGATCACTCTGTCCCTACCCAGATCACCGTGCCCTGCCTGGCTCCCAGGCCGTGCTCCTGGCACCATTCTGCCTGTGCCACACCTGAGCCAACAGGAGGGAGAGTGGAGCAGCCTCTGAGGCACTGATGGGAGAGAAACCTCCTGCCCATGGAGCAAAAGCTGCTGGAAAGATCTGGAACAGATCTCTGTGAGCACAGCAGAGCCAGAGGTGCTCTCCATCAGCAGCAGGAGGTGCCCTGCCTGCCCTGGGGACTGAAATCCTGCTTTTATCCCAGGATTAGACACTGCAAGCACCCTGGGCCACTGGTTTGGAACAAGAAGACAGAGGCAGCTCAGCACTCCTCTAGAACACACCTAGCATGACAAAGTCATTTATTCCCAGCAGCTGTTTACTGTTCTGCACCTCTCCTACAGCAAGGGTTGGTTACACAGAGTGACAGAAAAACCCTTGGATGTACAAGAGGAGATGCTCAGGGAGCTGAGCAGCCCCTTGGGAGCAGCTCTGGAGGGAGCCCACGGGAGGGACAGGGCAACCTGAGAAATGGCCTGGCACTCGCCCCTCTCCCTCCCTCTCCCTCTCCCTCTCCTCTCCTCAGTCCCTGCAGTGCATTTGCACCTCAAGAATCATCCTCTCCTCACACACCCTTTGGGCAGTGCCTAAAACCTCAGGTGGGAGAAGAGGACAGCACCTTCTGGGAAGTGCAGAGAAGTAATAAATTATAGTTGTACACATCAGATATGCACACATACATGTATATTGATAGATCTGTCATACATATTTAAACTGTTGTGAGAATATTCCCACTAAAAATAACTCTACAGGGCACAGGAGCTCCACCAGTCACCTTGCAAGGAATCACATGGATATAGAGAAGGTGGATTTATAGAGTTGTTTTATTTCCACCAAGTTTTCCCCGTGTTTCATAAAGCAGAACACGGTGTAATTTATTGCTTGTCTGGCATCTTTTGCACCAAAAAGATTACAGGAGTGTTTCACTGCCAATTACAGTCAGCCAGCCTCGCTCAAAGGCAGCAGAGCTACCACTGAACTCACACAAACTCAGAGGTTCATGGACAGATGAAAGATCTCAGAGCTCAATTACTTTCCATGGACAGAATCCCAAACATCTCCCTCCTTCTCGGGAAGAAGGATCTGAAAGCTGAAAAGCTCAACAAAGATGGCTTGAAAGGAAATCTCTGATTTGGCTCTGCAAATATGTGTAACAGAGCATTCCCAGGCACACCATGCAGGCAGGGGAAAAAAAGAAAAAATAGAGAAATCTCTCCTGTCTCAATATGGCAACGATGGGCCAGAACAATGAGCACAGGCAGAGTCACAGGATAAGAAGGACTGGCTAGGGCAACCCAGCAGGGAGATTTTTAAATGAGCAGGATCGTTTTTATCTGATTTGGAAAAGAGAGGATATGACTATTCTCAGCCTGGCGTGGAGATATTTTTATTGCCTGACTTTTCCATGACCCTTTAAAGCTGCCATTTGGGCAGTAAGAACACATTTCAGAGATGTATCAGGGTGTCCCCAGTGTGGCTGGCAGGGACCTGCAGCTCCTCTGTTCCAAGCCTGAGGCAAAATGTCCTGGGTGAGGTGTGGAGTGTGCAGGCCCTGAGCATCCATCACATCAGGGCCACTCACAGTCATGTGCTGCCTTCAAAATCCATGAGCTGTACATGGCACTGAGACCTTTAAATCCCCTAAATAAAGGGTTATTCTTCTTCTTTTTTTGGAAGATGGCTGAAGCCAGACAATGTGTAATGTTTTGAAGTCTCAGCTTTAATTAGAGAGTTAAAGAAGAATATCTTCTTTTGTTGGAAGGACAGGCTGTATTGAATGTGTGACAATGAATCTGCTTCCAGGACAACCACCAGAGATGTCCGTGCAAGGAACCGTGGGGAAGGATGATGAAGAGCTCCCTCTTCACTAACACTGCCATCTCTGAACTTTTGTCACTCATCTCCTACTGATTTTCAGAGTAAGCACAAAACTTTAAATGCAAATTGTATTTCTCATCCAGTTTTATCAAAGACAACATCCAATGTTAAATCCATAGTTAGTCAATATTTAAACACTTCAAATACTGAGGGAAGGAGGAGATGTTCATGTGGAAACTGATGGGGCTATTATCACAGAATTAAAATCTTGTAACACATGAAAGACAAGAGGTGTTTGGGACAGGGCTGGTTTAGTTCTAACAAGGGCTGCTCCTAGGAGTTAAAGCAGATACTTCTTTACTTAATAGAGTCCCCTGCAAAAATATGCCAGTCAAACAGAGAGCCTTGCACTGAGAGGTGCCCTTGTCTGGCCCTGTCAGAGCACAGTGTAAACAGCACAGTTCAGTCTCTTCCCTGCCTCCCAGCAAACAGACCCTAAAACACGGGCAAACAATCCCAGCCAGCAGCAGGACTAGGTTTGCTCTGAAGCACCTGAACGTAAATAAAGACAGGAAGAGTGTGCAAGCTTCTCTTTCCTCTCTGGGAAAATACAACACCAGATGTGGCACAGCCCATCCCTCGTGTCCTAAGGATGAAATCACCCACGCTGCGAGGAAATGTAAACAACAAGCACAAAGACAAAAATCTTACAGCTAATACTGCAGCCTAAGCTGCCTTCACTACAGATTTCAGACAAGGCTTTCAAAGGCTGATGTCTCAAAGAATAAATAACGATCTTGTCAATGCAACCTCAAAGACTGGATCTGAAAAATAATGCAAAGAGGGTTTGGCTGGGGATGAGCTTGAAAGTGCAGCCTCTGGGGGATCTGCTTTTTCATGAAATTTTAAAGATGTGCATGAAATAGCAGTTTAGGCTGTGTGCTTAAAATTGTGTGGATTCAAGCAAGAGTAAAAAACGCATTCTTTGTACACATTTTGTTACTTGAAAGAATGAGTAGTGGAAATATAGATACTCAAACATAAGTAATAACCCAAACCAGGGCAAAATTCTTTATTTTCCCCTTCAGCCAGGGTGTTTGCTGGTTCTTCATCCCAGCAGTCAGCCCACGTGAACTGAAGGTGCCCTGAATTTCAGAAAAATGTTATTTCCTTGAGTGAAATACAAAACTGTACGTAAGGATTGAAGTTTTCAGAGCCCAGGCAGAGCAGTCTTGGGTGCACTGGTCCAGAATAGGATTTGCTGCTGGAGAGTGCAAACTGGAGTTTGCAGCAGCTGCTGGGACAATCCCTGGGCACAGCTGGGTGTCCCAGGGAGCTGACAGCAAACCAGGGTTATTCTTCCCAGAGTTTGCTGACAGCAAACCAGAGTTATTCTTCCCAAAGGAATCATTTCTTTCTGTGCCAGATATTCCCTCCCCTGTGCTCTCAGCAGTCTCTGCTCCTGCAGGACCCCTGTGCTTTGGTGGTCCTTGGACCCAGAAGGATGGGCTGGAGCAGAGGGGATCTCCAGCAGAGCTGAACTGAATCCCAGTGACAAAAATCACCTTGCCTTGTCCAGCATCCTCAGTGTTGCTTGATTCTCACAATTTCCCATTATTCCACCTAATCTTGTCATTATTTACCACCAAAAAAAAAAAAAAAAACCCAAAAAAAAACCAACCCCACAACAGTGAAGCTCCTCAAACAAAAGCAGAATGTTTCAGTTACTCCCCTTTGCCAGTCAGTGCATCACATGCAGCCTTGCTTTGATTTCCCTGCCTTAAGGACCATCCAATTTGCTGCAGTGCTGCACAAAATAAATCACCAACTTCACAGAGCAACAAAAGGAGGACATTTAATGAGTCAAAGACAATATTGCGTTACCAAAACAAAGATTAAAGGAACTGTATTGTTCATTTAAAATAAGATTTGAAAGCTTTACAGAGCCCAAGAAAACAAAAAAGCCACACATGAAGGAAGTACAATAATTCTCACCACAGAAATACAACTGTTATTGGTAGAAAACATAACAGGGCCTTTTGAGAGAGCACCACTGAATGAAAGCAAGAGAAGCAAAAACTGGATGAAAGGAAGAAAGGATGAGAGAGATGAAAGAAAAGATGAGAGCTGGGTGAGAAAACAGGAAGGTCATTCCTTCATCCAGACTTGCTAAATTCAGTGTTCAGAAACAAAGGCAGCGACTGTTCTTCGCAAAATTGTCTCCAAGGACTCTGGAGCCCATTTGGTGATATTTTTAAAAATAGTTTGAAGAAAAAGAAAACTACATTCTTTAATGTCACTCAGCAGTAGTTCTGCAGCTGGGGATTTCTGTTCATACAATGGTTTAAAGTTTTTTTTTCTGCTCTAGTTATTTCATTACAACCATAGGATTTATTACATGGTAATTCCCTGAGCTCTTATAAATCTATTTGGGGATAGAAGGGGAGGTGTCTTATGATTCCAGTCTGGCAACAAATTTTCCATATAAAATTTAATCTATTGTATCTCACTTCTGTATAATCAGATCATTAAAATGCATTGCTAACATGTAAATCTGAGCTAACCTCATTACCATAATTATGCTCCATAATTATTGAATAAACAAGCATTTCAGGGTTTGTGAAGTCTGCTGAGAATGCTTTTCCAGTTTGGGAGTGGCTTTAATTATGAGTTTCCCAGTCATTGCTGCAAACCTTTGTGGCAGTCCTGCCATGTGATTGTTTTAAACTCTGCTCTCATCTGACCAAAGGTTTGTGTGTGTGAATTCCCTCAGTCACACCCTGCCTGCCAGGCTCCACAGGAATTAATGTTATCATTTAATATTCCCATTTAATTTACACACAGGGCTTTGCTCACAGGCCTGCCTGCCTTTTCAGGAATTGCAGGCAATGAGTCAAATTCTGCTTTTCCCCCTGGAAGGAGAATCAGTGAGTGAACACCTCTGTGTGTGACATGAGTTTATGTGAACGTGGAGTGTTCTGAAAAAACATGCTCACCACAGGTTTTACACCTGCACTGCACAGATGGCCAATGGAACAGCTCCCAAATGTGCTGCCTACTGGGTATTTATGCTATTTTTATTCCCTCTCCTTTTTTATTTTGGTGGTTTGGTGGTGGTTTTTTTACGATACGTAAATGTTGTACAATAAATGAGGCATGGGGTAAACATCAATCCCCAGCCAACACCAGCAGCTCCACTGAAGCTCACAAACTTTTGCCAATGTATGGGAGATTCAGCCCATTACCTCTGCAAGCATCACAAGCAGAACCTGCTGACTTCTGCACCCAGTTTTATCTTTAATGACAAGACCACCATTGTCAGAACGTGCTGCCTCATCTTGATCCAAACAGAAAATGGATATTTATTGTCTTTGCAGGCCCCCAGGAAAGAGATCCACAACCTCACCTCAGAATAAATGACTCATAAATTATCAATACGGTCTTGGAAACACTGGAGTGTCCTTGACCTGGAGTGATATAAACAAAAATACCCTTGATATTGACCTTTTCTCCCTTTATAAGAGATTTTGTGTATGAGACCTTATTAAAGTTTGTCTAACTGTAAGAAGGTCAATAAGAACAACTCAGACAAATTTTCAGAGTGAATTTTTTTTAAGAAGTGTTTGATCTATACATTAGGAAAAGCAAGGATAAAAGGCATAGCAGGTGTACTAACAAACCTGCTGGAGCAGAACAAACAACTGATTAACACCACCAGCACAGTTCTGCACAGCTCAACAGAAAACACAAATCACACACTGGCAAAGGCCTCTCCATCCAAAAAAACACCCTCTGACAAACTAACAAACAAACAAATCTCAACCAAACAGCCCAAAAATCAGATTATTCAGTGCTTTCTGTGGAGTCCCAGGGCTCAGTGGATTTTCTAGCAGCAAACAGGAGAATGAGACTGAAATGCCCCATCCCTGGAGGGCAGCTCTGTTTGTGCAGCTCTGCAATAACAGCCTGTCCCCTCCATCCCAGCCTCTGGGGCTGCTTCCCCACAAACTGAGCTGGGAAATACAAATTAGATCCAGGCAGTGATGAACATTACATTTTGGTGAGCTGAAGTTGTCAAGCTCTCTTATCCTGTAGGTGAATATCACATTACCAGAGCACAGGACAAAGATCTGATGTGAAATTGCACTTCACTGTGCATTTGTAGGACAGACAGACCGGTTTATCTTAGATGGGGGAAGAAAGATCAGACCTTTATAGAAAAGAAAAAAGGATTTTTCACATTCACTGAGAGCAGCATCACCTCGTAGGCAAAGACCAGAGCTTTTTTCTTCTAGGTATGGATTTTGTGCCCTTCTGCACAGCTTTTTTTTAACAGCATTGGAAAGAAAAGTGACAGGAGTAAATATCAGTGAAATAAATCATTGGCTCTTAAGGAATTCAAGGTATAGAACAAGAGGAAATTTAAGTGATACAAGAAATATATTCACAGAAACGTGTTAACCTGGAAATTAACCACAAGGGTAGGAAATAAATCTCAAGCTAAATTTAAATACCATTTAAATTTAAATCCTGTTAAATTCTGAGTCCATCCTTTCCTTACACAAGGATTTCCAGAGCAAGGAAGCTGGGAGGAGAAAAGATAAGATCAGTGCTTTGTTCAGTAGCAAATCTCAGCACAATGCAGGGCTCAGAGCCTCACCAAGAGTGACACTGGCTAATAACAAAAATGCTTCTCATTTCTGCAGTGCTTTCAGCAAAGACTCTGGAACCACTTCCAAGTGTCCATTTTTTAAACTTCACTATTGAAATTATATATGTGTGTACACATTTTCTGGATTGAAAAAGAGACAGCCAGCCAGAGACAGGCAGGGATTCCTGGGGCAAGGGGGAGCAGAGGGATGAGCAGGATTTGGCCCCAGATCCCTCCA
Source organism: Cisticola juncidis (assembly GCA_013400215.1). Taxonomy (NCBI): domain Eukaryota; kingdom Metazoa; phylum Chordata; class Aves; order Passeriformes; family Cisticolidae; genus Cisticola; species Cisticola juncidis. The sequence continues at coordinate 321,835 of VXBR01005827.1, forward strand.
GAGCTGCCTCTGGCATGGGAGGCTTTGCTGGGACTGGAGCACTGAACTTAAAAGAATAAAAAGTTAGAAGAATTTAAAAAAAAAAAAGCAAACCCCCTCTGATCTTTAGATGTTCATTTTAGCTGGAGTCATTGCAGACCCAGCTCCAAGATCACACACACACAGGGACCTTCCCACTTTTTATTGCAAGATGATGTGCAGAGCACCAAATTTAGGTTTCAGTTCTCTGTTTCAGTGGCATTTTTTTTTTCAGCTGAGAGATCTCTTTCTTGGGGGGCAAAAAAAAAGACATAAAAATTAAGGTACTGAAATAACCCTTCTGTCCCAGATGAAACCTTCTGTTTCCTTTCTGAAATAACCTTCTGTCCCCACCTTCTTCCTCTGTGCATCTCCCAAGTGCAAAGGAGCTGTTATTCCACACTGCACGTTTGTGACACTTGACTTCAAAAAAAGATCTGCAAACCTCTCTTCCTGAAGCAGCACTAAAACAGTTAATTACACTAAGCTAGTTAATAGCTTTTCATCATCAAGGACTGGTTCTTCTGCACACATACAGAGACAGAATCCATTTTTTTTAATGTATATTCTTTTATTTATCTCACTCCTACCAGCTGTATGATAATTTATTCTCTGTCACTCCTCTTAACTCATGAGTTCATTTAAAGTGCGATAGCAGAGAAAATACATTAACAGTTCCAGAGAACAAAACCTTTCTGAAAATGGAATCCAGCACTTTACTTCTACAAATACAGAATTTACACATTTGCACTCGGCTTAATTAATTGAATCCATACGGGAATTACTCCAGCCATACAGGAGGGCACAATATATGTGCTGATAAATAATTATCATCAATTTCAGCAGGACAAAGCCAGAAAAGTCTCAATATGAGAGATGTGTTGGGACTGGCCAAGGAAGGAGCAGAGAAGCCCATGGTGACAGCAGCTGCTCTGAGTGCTGGGGATGTCTCAAGATGAGACTACACTGTGGTGATGCCTTAAATTTTTAATCTTCCATGCACCCAGGGGTGCAGCTCTGAGCTCAGTCAGGGTCACTCAGCTCTGCACTCCGCAGGGACACAAAACAAATCCTTCTCCTGCTGCACACCCAGGACATCTTTCAGCCCAAAGCACAAACAGGGGTGGCTGCAGGAGGAACAAGAAGGACGGGACTGCATAAACTGGGGCTGGAATTGGACAATTCAACCCCAATGTGCAAATGGACCCAAACTTAGAAAAGTGGGAGACCTTGGGACTGTTTGTCCATTTAGTGTCCATTTTGGGTCCATTTTGTGACCATTTTGGGTCCACCTTGGGTGTAGCCCTGTCCAGGCCCTGTCCTGCCCAAGGTGAACCCTAAAGGCCTTTCAGTAAATCTCAGCTTTATTCTCTAGTCCAGTCTCTGTTCCATTTCAGCCTCCCAGGATCAGCTGCTGCTGCCTCAGGAGATTAAAATCCCTGAGATAAAAGGTTGAAGGTGAGGGGTTTACTTTGACTTTTTTAAAAATGAACGGATTTTTCTGCTCCCCATTCTCCGGGGTTTACTTTGTTTGATTTTTAACTGAACGAATTTTTCTACACCCCATTCCCCTCTTTTTTTTTTTCTTTTTTTTTT
>VXBR01005838.1:990-26784 GCA_013400215.1 Cisticola juncidis
AGTGCGACTGGGACTGGGAACGGGAATGGGACTGGGACTGGGAACAGGAATGGGAGTGAGAATGGCAAGGGGGAAGGGCAATGGGAATGGGAGTAACAATGGGACTGGGAGTGGGAATAGGAACGGCAGTGGGAATGGGAGTGGGAACGGGAGTGGGAACGGGAGCAGGAACAGTAGTGAGACCAGGAATGCCCTGGGCAGCCCGTGGGGATTGTCATCCGAAGTTCTCCCACGCCTGGCACAGATCCCAACTTTGGAGCAGGTGCCAGAGGGATAATTAGCGACAGGCAGTCGGACAAGGCTCGGATCCGCCGGGACACGGAAGAAAAGCTTCCATCAATAATTCATCGGGAGCAGATTCCTTTCGGCTCCCAGCTCTGTCCTCGCCATGAATATTTCAAGGACAGCCCCTATCGGGTGGTGCTTCCCGGGATCTCAGTTTCCAGGGGGTTGGGAGCTGGGCTCAGCCAGGTTTTTGGCAATTCCTGAACTGCCTCTGGAAGTGCCCATCCCTCCTGGTTTTTCCTGGGAATGCAGGGGTGGGTCTATACCGGTGAATAAATCATGGAATTGTGAACCCTTAGAATATTCTGGGTGGGAAAGGGCTTTAAAGCTCATCCCAATCCATGGGCAGGGACACATCCCACTATCCCAGGTTCTCCAGCCCAACCTTGGATACTCCCTGGGATCCAGGGGCAGTTGCAGCTTCTCTGGGAATTCCATCCCAGCCGCTCTCCACCCTCCCAGGGAAGAATTCCTTCCCAGTATCGAATTTTTCCCCGTTCTTTTCTGTTTTCCTCATCGGAACACAAGTCCAGCTTTTTGTAGGGTCCTGTCCTGGTTCCAACATCCTCCCACCTCCTGGGATTTTTTATATCCAGGTTGGATTTTTTTAGCTCTTTATTTCCCTCATACTGGATCCTGTCTTGTGATTTTTTTTTCTTGGATCTGTTTGGTTGGAGTTCCCAATGGATCAAGAAGCCAAAGCCATTCCAGGGACCTGGCACATGGGAAGGTTCCACCTCCCACTCCTGGTACCTTCACCCCTGGATTCTGAGCAGATTCCAAAGTTGGGATTCCCGGGGAAATGCAAAACTGGAATTTAACAGATCCAAGTCTTGTGCGTATTCCTGGATTTAGGGAATTTCCTTTGGGGAGCGGGACTTTGCAGGTGGATCAGCCCTGGATAGGGGGGGTGGGAATCTGCTGGGGGAATTTACCTGGAATGCTGGTCTTCTTCCGCTTCGTCTCCAAGGCTTGGGAATTTACAGGGAGAAAGGAAAAATTCCGGCTGTGATGTGAGGATAAAGGGCTCTTCCACTGTTTTATAAACCAGGAAAAACTTTGGGAACACTCCAGCACAGCAAAACACTCCATGCATAGCTGGAATCCCGGGATTCTCCCTGTGCCACTTCCCGTTGTGTCCACAGGATCCAGGTTTGTCCCAGACTGGATTTTAGGGGATATTTGGTCAATATTCCACCTTTTCCAAGTGGTTCCCTTCTGCCCGACCTCCTTTTCCCACTCCTTCCTTTCCTTTGGGATGGATTTGCTCAAATCCCAAAGGAAAAGCGGGAATGGGCGGGTGCTGTACCCTGTGCCAGGATTCCTGGAGGGAGGAAAGGGGAATTCCCAGCCCTTGGAAACCCTTGGGAAGCCCTGCCATCATCCCAGGGATGGAAAATTCTTTCCAGCCCTTGGAAAGCTGCAGGATTGCTTCATGAGGTCCTGTTTACACGGAAAATCCCAAATTTTGGGGAATTTCCAAGCAGAGGTGTCCACATGGATCTGTGGACACAGGAGATGATTCCCAGAGACATCCTGGGAAAGAGGAAAGGAAGGGGAAAAAATTCCCCTTGTGCCAGACCAAGGGATCAGCCTGGATCCAGCAGCAGCCAAGGGAAAAGATGGATCTGCTTCCCCTGGAATGGGCAGCTCCACAGCACAATTCCCAAAACCCTTGGCGTGGATGCTCTGCTCCATGGGGGTGGGATGAGGCTGTCCTGGATCTGCCGGAGAGGGATCCTGCTCTGCCTCCAGAGCTGCCAAAATCCGGGATCTCCTGGCTCAGCCCTCTCCGGGGGATGTCTGTGCCCGAATCCCAGGGGATTCTCCAGGTGGAAAAGGGGCTCCAAGCTGGGAGTGGGGTGGGAGAAAGGTAGAGCAGGGAAGGGAATTCCTGGGATGTGGGATTAGTCACTGGAAAAGATGGAAATTAAAGCAGGACTCCGTGTCCAGGAACAGATTTGGGATCAGGGATGGAACGCCAGGAAAAGGGGGAAAGGCTTTAAACCCCAAAAGGCTGGATTTAGGTGGGATTTGGGGAAGGAATTCTTCCCCAGGAGGGTGGGGAGGGGCTTGGGTGGAATTCCCAGAGAAGCTGTGGCTGCCCCTGGATCCCTGGGAGTGTCCAAGGCCTGGGAGCAGCCTGGGATAGTGGAAAGTGTCGGGATTGGAATGGGATGAGCTTTAAGGTCCCCTTCCCACCTGAATATTCCATGGATTTGCAATTCCCTGTCTCCAGGACTGTGGACTGACCTGACCCATGATCCTGAAGCTGCTCCTGTGACATTCCAGGAGTTCCATGCCTTGTTCATCCCGCTTTTCCTTCTGCATCCCACTCCCCTTTCCCTTCCCATGGAATTCACACCAAATTTCCTGTCAGAAATGCAGGTCTGGAAACGCCAGCATTCCTATTTTTGTTCCTCCAATCCAATTTTTTCCCAGATCTGGGATGTGTAAAGGGATGGAGAAGGAAAGGCCTTCCAAAGGAGCCTTCTGGAGTTTTTGTTCCCAAAGGAATTTTAACCAAAGCCCTTCCTTGGATTCATAAGGATGATTCACATCCAAGCGCCTTTTGGATCCTTCCAAAAAGCTGGAATATGGAACCTCTTATCTTCCTTTTCTTTTATTCCTGTTTTTTTTTTATTCCTGTTAATTCCAGCAGGTGTTTGCTCCAGCCCCAGCCAGGAATTCCTTAGAGCAAAATCCTTCAGGAATTCTCGATGAAAACAGGGATAAAACTCCATTAATGCCCCCAGAGGTGTCGAGACCTGGGAATTGTTTGGGATGGGGATAAACCTTTCCCATCCCAGAGAAATTCCCTGTGCCTCCAGTATTCCCTGCATCATCCCCTTCCTGCTGCCTGCATGGATACCTCTATTCCTGTTATCCCTAAAATCCTTTGGGAATCTCCGTCTCCCAACTTTTATGTCCACATTCCATGACTTCCATGGGAAAAACCTGGGGGAATTCCTGCCCCTTTCCCAGACAGAACTGATCCAGGCTGACCGGGAATACTGGGATGGATGATCCAGGCCCAGCTCTGGACTCTGGCCTGGTATCCAAAAGAATCCATAGCCCAGCCAGGGAAAAGGCAGGATGGGATGGGATAACGGGGTGGGAAAACGGGGTGGGAAAACGGGGTGGGAGCCCCTCCATGTCCTTCCTGCCACCCCTGATCCCACAGGAATTCAGGAGCTTTTCCCAAAATGCTCCTTCCCATGGCTGAGCTCCTCCTGGGATGATCCTTGGGGTTTTACCTGGAATTCCCTTTCTTCGGCTCGTCCCCAAACTCCTTTGTCACTCCAAGAAAAGCCACAGCAAACCAACTTCCATGCACACACACAGGGAGCTCATTCCCACGGGAATGGCTGATCCTGGAATCTGGGAATAGGGCATGGAGAAGGGAGAGCACCTCAAAGGCAAGGCAGTGTCCCAGCCGGAATCCTGATCTCCATCGGGGATCCCATTCCAGGGCTGCTTTCCTGGCTGTTCCATCACTTTCCCTCCTCACCAGCAGCCCGGGAATGGGAATCCAGGGAGAATTCCCTCGGGAGATTCGTAGGGAAAAGGCGAGGAGCAGCACGGCACTGCGGAGCCTCTCCCTACCTCGTGTCCAGGGATCCCTGGCTCAGGGAATCCCCCTCTCCCAGGAGCTCATCCTCGCTGTGGAAGTACAGCTCGTCCTCTTCCATCCTGGCGGGAATACCGGGAACATCAGCCCCGTCCTTCCCGGAATTCGGGATTCCGAACCACTTTGGGCTGGAAAAGCTCTCCCAGTCCTCCCATTCCCAGCACATCCCTGATCCATGACCCCAAGTGCCACATCCATGGGGACTGAAATCCCAGCAGTCATGGGGTGGATCCAGCCCTGCCCTGGGCAGCCTTTCCAGGAAGGAATTGTTCCCAAATTCTCCCAGCCAGGTCACGGCTCTGCACATCCCACAGCTCTTCCTAAAATGGGGCAGCTCCTCTGGGAATTCCAGCCCTTCCCCACCTCCCAGCTGGGAATTCCTTCCCAAGATCCCACCCCAACCTCCCCTTTCCCACTGGGAATTCCATTCCCTGGCTCCTGGACCTCCATCCTTTTTCCCAAGTCCCTCTCCAGCTCTCCTGGAGCCCCTTTAGGCTCGGGAAGGGGCTCCAGGTTTCTGCCTGGATCCTTAATTTCCTGCTTTAATCCCACAGAACTGCATCCCACAGGATTCATCTGATGAAGAACCGGAAGATCCATCCTGGAGCCATCCCAGCAGCATCCTTGAATTCCCTGGAATCCTCAAATCCCAGGTGGGAAGCAACCTTAAACCCCATCCAGTCCCACCCATGCCATGGACAAGAACACCTCCCACTATCCCAGGCTGCTCCAAACCCCATCCAGCCTTTCCTTGGACACTTCCAAAGGGACGGAGCATCCATCGTGCATGCCTGAATTCCAGCAGCACAGGCAGGACTCCGATACCCATTCCCAGATATCCCGCCCCTTCCAGCCGTGCCATTCCCGGCTCCCTGCCCTCCATCCCCGGGCTGATCCACCGGCACATTCCTGGTTCACTGAGCCAAGAAACGGAAGCTGCGCTTCCGATTTGCTTGAAAATTCCCTGGATTCAGCCCAGTTCCCACTGCCTCGGAGGCATGGGAGCAATCAGAGGGATATTCCCGATCTGTGGGGGAGGGGAAAAGCCGATTTTCCCTTTTTTCCCCCACACACCATAAAGTGCTAATCCCAGATGGAATGTTTTCCAAAGCGGGGCAATCCCGAGGGGAAGGAATGGGATGGAAAAAAGCAGTGGATTCCAAAGGCTCTGTTTGGATTCCCAGCTCCAGGCCAGGAGTTTAGGGATTTGGCAGTGTTGCGGGAATATTTGGACTCAGTGCACCCAGAGAGGTTTTCCAGCCGAAATGGTTCTGATCTTCCACAATTCCATGATCTGGGAACACAGGGATTGTCCTCCTCTATCCATCACCATGGAAGTGGTTGATCCATGGGGAGCAGACAGGGAATGTGGTGTTCCCAAGGACCCAGCTCTGCCTTCTCTGTTCCCCTCTCCTGCTTCCAGAGTGTCCCTTCCACCTCCATCTCATTCCTTGAGAATTCCAGGAATATGAGGCTTTGGTGTCTCCCCTCTTCTCCCCTCTTCCACTTGGACACTTTTCCAATGGATTCAAGACTCCCAGAGTGGGGACACACGGACAAAGCCACCCTGGACAAGACAACTCCAAAAAGCTGCCTGAAAAGCCACCTTGGCATTCCATGAATCCCCTCATGGCTGCAAATCCCGGATCTGCAGCATCCCAGGAGCTGGAAAACCCCTCCAGGTACATCGAGTCCAAGCTGTGCCCAATCCCTCCCCTTGTCACCAGCCCGGAGTGCTGAGTGCCACATCCAGGAATTCCTTGGACACCTCCAGGGATCCAAGGGATTGTGGTACCCCTGAGTATCCATAGGCTTATGGAGAGCTGGTCCCGGCTCTCCCTTCATCCCATTGGAGTCACCTGCAGCATTCCCAGTCTGGGACTGCAACTGGTCCCAGCAGCTTTGTGTCAAGGAATGTCGGGATTCGGTCCCCGGGGTTGTTCCCATCCAGGGGCAGATCCCAGGAGTTCACAAAGACACCCAAGGAAAGGTCCAGATTCCTAAATGAATGGAAAATGGGAACTTCCCTTGGAAGAGCTGGAGGTGTCCCACCTGCCACCGTGGGATCCCTTGGGAATTCCCAGCAGCGATCACCTGGGGTGGGATTTCACTTATCCTGGGGAGGGACTGAGATCCCAATGGCTGCCCTCGAGCCACCTCAGTCCTGGGAGCACCAGGCGCTCCGTGGACACCCGGGATTCCACCTGGACCTGAATCCCACCAGAGTCAGAGAGCCCTGACCCCCATCCAGACCCTCCATCCCCTCGGATGAGGATGGAATGAAATTTTCTCTCCATGAGCCACAATCCTGGAAGTTCCTGCTCTCTCCAGGTGTGGTGGACCACCAGGAGCTGCTGGAGGCCACCTGGATCCCACCATCACCTGGAGATGTTCCATGGATCCACCAGAGAGCCCTGACCACTATCCAGACCCTTATTCCCTTGGGATCTGCATAGAATGATGCGTCCTATCCATGTGCTTCAATTCTGGAAGTTCAACTCTCTCCAGGTGTGGTGGAGCTCCCGGAGCTGCTGGCACTACCTGGATCCCACCCTCACCTGGAGCTGTTCCATGGATCCACCAGAGAGGCCTGACCTGTATCCAGATATCCTAAATCCCCTTGGGTTTAGGATGGAATGACATCTTCTCCTCACATGCTTTAATCCTGGAAGTTCAGCTTTGTCCAGGGGCACCAGGACCTGCTGGGATACACTCGGATCGCTCCCTCAGCTGGAGCTGTTCCATGGATCCACCAGTGACTGCTGACCCCCATCCAGACCTTTTATCCCCTTGGGATCTGCATGGAATGACATTTTCTATCCATGTCTTTCAGTCCTGGAAGTTCAGCTCTGTCCAGGAGCACCAGGACCCACTGGAGGATACTCGGATCCCACCCTCACCTGGAGCTGCTCCATGGATCCACCAGAGATGCCTGACCTTTATCCAGATCTTTTATCTCCTTGGGATCTGCATGGAATGATGCCTCCTGTCCACGTGCTTCAATCCTGGAAGTTCAGCTCTGTCAAGGAGCACCAGGACCTGCTGGGATCCACCTGGATCCCACCCTCACTTGGAGCTGTTCCATGGATCATCCAAAGGCAGGAGATGCCCCTCGGAGCGGCACCGGAATGACGCTGCCCTTTCCCAACAATCCAAGCCCTCCCAGCCCCTTCCCCAAAATCCCACATCCATGAGCTCCACATCCCATTACCTCCTGAAGCTCCTCTCCATGGATTGCTGGTTGGATTTCCCGGAAGGGATGTTGGATCCGTGCCGGTGGCCGGACAGGAGGCTGTCGGTCTCCAGGGAACACCTTCCATCCCCCTCCGAGTGCACGCTGGGCGTCTCCAGGAATTCTTTGTCATTCCAGGTGCCCACCGTCCCGTCCAGAGCCTGGTAACGGATCTCTATAGAGATGCTGGTCTGCAAGACAGGGAGACACAATCAGTGCCCTGGGATATCCTGGGAAACCCAGAAAAGCGGGAAAAGCATCAGCTGTCGGATGTTTCAGCCTTGCTGATCCAAAGTTCCCAATTTTTGAATGTTTCAGCCGTGCTGATCCCAAAGTTCCTGGCTTTTGGATGTTTCAGCCTTGCTGATCCCAAAGTTTATAATTTTTCAATGTTTCAGCCTTGCTGATCCCAAAGTTTCCAATTTTGGGATGTTTCAGCTTTGCTGATCCCAAAGTTTCCAATTTTGGGATGTTTCAGCCTTGCTGATCCCAAAGTTTCCAAATTTTGGGTGTTTCAGCCTTGCTGATCCCAAAGTTTCCAAATTTTGGGTGTTTCAGCCTTGCTGATCCCAAAGTTTCCAATTTTGGGATGTTTCAGCCTTGCTGATCCCAAAGTTCCCAGCTGTCGGATGTTTTTTCCTTGCTGATCCCAAAGTTTCCAAATTTTGGGTGTTTCAGCCTTGCTGATCCCAAAGTTCCCAAATTTTGGATGTTTCAGCCTTGCTGATCCCAAAGTTTCCAAATTTTGGGTGTTTCAGCCTTGCTGGTCCCAAAGTTTCCAATTTTGGGATGTTTCAGCCTTGCTGATCCCAAAGTTCCCAGCTGTCGGATGTTTTTTCCTTGCTGATCCCAAAGTTTCCAAATTTTGGGTGTTTCAGCCTTGCTGATCCCAAAGTTCCCAAATTTTGGATGTTTCAGCCTTGCTGATCCCAAAGTTTCCAATTTTTGAATATTTCAGCCTTGTTGATCCCAAAGTTCCTGGCTTTTGGATGTTTCAGCCTTGCTGATCCCAAATTTTCCAATTTTGGGATGTTTCAGCCTTGCTGATCCCAAAGTTTCTCTGTTCCTGGACTCTTGGAGGTCTCAGAGGGATCTGACCGTGGTCCTGATTTACCAGGAATTGCTGGTGCATCCCAGACCTGCCACAGCAGAGCCGGGAGAAGGAAAAGCCGGGAAGAGCTGCAAGCCCTGGGAGCAGCTGAAGGCACCAGGGGCAGGTGGAGCCATCTTCCCTTCTCCATCACTTTGTTGGGAATTCTGGCATACTGCTAATCCATGGATTTGTGGTGCTTTACTCCAACCTGGTCCTGTCTCCAGGCAGGGCAGGGTTTTTTTGGGAATGGGCTGGGAAGTCCTGGATCAGTCTTGGTTTGGATCTCTCAGTCTGGCCGTGACCAGCCCGGGTGGGATTTGGGGACATGAAGGGACCTGGCACTGGCTGTGTCCAAGCTTCATCCCAAGCTTCTTATGGATCATGGAATCCTGGGTGGGAAGTGACCTTAAAAACTCATCCCATTTTCCCATTCCACCTCCCGCTATTCCAGGTTGCTCCAAGCCCCATCCAGCCTTTCCTTGGACACTCCCAGGGATCCAGGGGCAGCCACAGCTCCTCTGGGAATTCCAGCCCAGCCCCTCCCCACCCTCCCAGGCAGGAATTCCTTCCCAATATCCCATATCCAATCTCAAATCTAAACCTCCTTGGATGAACCAACTCTAAGTGGGATCCTCTGTTTTCCTTGCGGACATTCCCAATTTATTCCAGGCTGCAGAAAAATCAGGTTGGGAGATTTCAAGATATTTTCTCCCCAAAATCTTCCCTTTTTTCCTCCCCAAAATCTTCCCTTTTTTCTCCCCAANTTCCTTGGACACTCCCAGGGATCCAGGGGCAGCCACAGCTCCTCTGGGAATTCCAGCCCAGCCCCTCCCCACCCTCCCAGGCAGGAATTCCTTCCCAATATCCCATATCCAATCTCAAATCTAAACCTCCTTGGATGAACCAACTCTAAGTGGGATCCTCTGTTTTCCTTGCGGACATTCCCAATTTATTCCAGGCTGCAGAAAAATCAGGTTGGGAGATTTCAAGATATTTTCTCCCCAAAATCTTCCCTTTTTTCCTCCCCAAAATCTTCCCTTTTTTCTCCCCAAAATCTTCCCTTTTTTTTCTCCCTAAAAATCTTCCCTGTTTTTTCTCCCTAAAAATCTTCCCTGTTTTTTCTCCCTAAAAATCTTTCTCTTTTCCTCCCTAGAATCTTTCCTTTTTTTTTTTTCCCTTAAAATCTTTCTCTTTTCTTCCCTAAAATCTTTCCTTTTTTTTTCCCCCTAAAATCTTTCCTTTTTTTTTTCCCCTAAAATCTTTCTTTTTTTTTTTCTCCCTAAAATCTTTCCCTTTTTCTCCCCAAAATCATTTCCCTTTCCTCCCTAAAATCTTTCCCTTTTTCCTCCCTAAAATCTTTCCCTGGAATGGAATCAAATGGAAATCAAATTCCATTTCCAAATGGAATCAAATCCATGGGATTTCATCCCTCTGCCTTTGCTGCCACAGCCAGAATCTTTCTAATGGCTCAGCTTTGGACAAACAAACTGGAGGGGAAAAAGGCAAAAAAACCAATTCCTAAAAAAAAAAAAAGTCTCTTTTGAAAAGCCATCAGCTGCTGCCAAGATCAAAGTACAAGGGAAAAGCACTTTCCACCTCCACTCTGCTTCCATGGAGAAATTATCTGTTATTTTGGGTTCAAAAATGATGGATTTTAGATAAAAACACACACACGCACAGAAAAGAAAGAAAAAAAGGTTAAAAAACAGGGAATGGTGGAATTTCTTAGAGAAATCCTCCTTTTTTCCGTGTTTGTGTTTAAGAGGAGGTGCAGCCTCCCTGCCTGCTCCAAACAAAGGGATGCTGGAAGGCTGGAAAATCCAAGATTTGGGAAGACAACAACATTTCCACAGGGGTCCTGTGCATTCCACACGTGACAGACGAAGGGTGACTCAGTCCCAGCTGGGAACAGAGCTCTGGGGGAAGATTTTGATTGATTTCTTCTCTCTCTTTTCTTTTTTTTTTTTTGTAAAATCCAAATTTGAGTCATTTGCACCTAATTTTACCCCCTTTGATCCCTGTTGGAGAATGTAAAAAAAAAGAAACCCAACAAAACCCCACAAAACCCCACAAAACAATAATAAAACAAACAAACAAACAAACAAAAACCCTAAACAAACAAAAAACCCCAAACCAAAACAAAACATAAACAGAAAAAAAAAAAAAACCAAAACCAAAAAAAAACCAAAAAAACAAACCCCCCAAAAAACCAAACCCCACAACAGGAAATGAGGAGGAAAAACAGGGATCCAAGTTGGAATATTCAGATTTTCACCTTTTAAGACATTTGGGGTTAAAATCTCCTTTTGCAGCTGGATCTGGGTTTTTTTAAAAAAAAATCGTTTCAAGGCAGGAAAAATTCAGGATTTATCAAAGTGAAAGATCCATGGGATGAGTGGGATCATCCCTTGGAAGAGCAATTAGGAGGTGTGGGCTGGAACTGGGGGAAGTTCCCGTTGGAACAACAATGGAATGGGAGAGAAAACGAAGGGGGAGAAAATTCCCTGCAGAGCTGGGGACGGGCTGATCTTTCCCTGGGGATTTTAAATTGGTTTTTAATGGATTTTTCCCTTTTCCTGCTGCTTGAGAAAGAAACGATTCAGAGCCATCCCGGGTTTTCTGTTGCAGGAGACTGGACACGGCTGGAATTTTGTGAAGGCAATTTTGCTCCTCGAGTTTTTAATCTCCTGGCTGAGGCAATAAAGTCGGGAGGGAGGGCGGGAGCTGCCAGGAACGGTTCTCAGCCCGGAAATTGGAAAACAATTTCCAGCCTCTCCTTTGGGTTCCATTACAGAAAAAAATTAGGCTGTTCCAAGAAAATCCCTCGGAATGGAGGGGGAAAGGATCTAAAATTCCATCCCGTTCCAATCCCGACACCTCCTGCTGTCCCAGGGTGCTCCAGCCTGGCATTGGGCATTTCCAAGGATCCAGGGGCAGCCACAGCTCCTCTGGGAATTCCAGCCCAGCCCCTCCCCACCCTTCAAGCCTGGAATTCCTTCCCAAGATCCCATCCCAAGCTCCCCTTTCCCACTGGGCAACCATTCCCTGTGTCCTGTCCCTCCATCCCTTAGCCAGCTCTCCTGGAGCCTCTTTAGGCTCTGGAAGGGGCTCCAAGGATTCCCTGGATCCAGCTTTTCTCCAGCTGGACATTCCCAGCTCTCCCAACCCTTGGAGGCATCCTCTGGCTTCTCACTCTGTTTTCCCAGACCTTTGGATCACATGGAAAATCCCTGGGGGAGCTCCTCACCTGCAATCCCACCATTCCCACCCCTCCGGGAAAAGCAGGATGAGAATTCCCACCCTCATTCCGGGTGCCCTCCCCTCATCCCGAGGGAAAAGCTCCCCCTGTTTGGAGCAGCCGCCGTTCCCCTCTCCGCCTTCCCATCCCCCCCGGAGCCGTTTCCCATGGAAACGGAGTTTTGGAACTCGCTTGGAAACGCGGCTGTTTCTCATCCTGATCTCCAGCCCCGCGGGGTTCCATCAAAAATCAGCCGCCCCCCTTTTCCCGGGAAGCCGCTGCCTCGTCCAGCACCAAGGACAGCGGCAGGGATGTGAGGAATTCTTGGAATTCGCCGCCAGGAGACCGGGATTTCATTAAGCGGCTTCTCCTGGGGGGTGGGTGGAGGGAATTGAACCAATAAAAACCGGGAATGCAGTCCTGAGGAGGGAGGGAAAACGCAAGGAGTGCGGATGTTCTTGGAAAAAATAATAATTCCAGCTGCTCTCTGTTTTTTTGGGGAAGTCGCCTGATTAGGATCGCTCTCCAAAGGAGGAAAATCCTGTATTTTTAGGATCCTTCACTGTCACGCAGGGCAGAGAGGAAAATCAATGGATGGGGGTTGGATCTTCCCAAATTCCTGATGGAAAAGGAATTCCTGATGGCCTCCTAGCCTGGCCAGTGCTCGGGGTGGAATCCTGGGGTCCCAGACTGGTTTGGGTGGGAAGAGACCTTAAATCCCATCTCATTCCAACCCTGACACCTCTCACTGTCCCAGGCTGCTCCAAGATCCTCCAACCTGGCCTTGGAACAATTCCAGGGATTCAGGGGCAGCCACAGCTTCTCTGGGAATTCTGGCCCAGCCCCTTCCCACCCTCCCAGCCAGGAATTCCTTCCCGATATCCCATCCATCCCTGCCCTCTGGTACTGGATGAGCTTTAAGGTCCCTTTCAACCCAAACCATTCCATGAATCCATGATAAAGGACCCTCCAAATCCTCTCAGTAGGATTTTCATGGAAGTTGAGGATTTAAAAGGGAGGAAAGAGGAAGGGAGACCCTTCCTGGAGTCCCAAGATTCTGAGTGAACCTGCCCCCACGCCGTTCCCCAAATTCCTTCCCAGAGAGGAACTGGGCTGTGAGTGGATCCAGGCTGGGAGAGCTGGGAATGTCCAGCTGGATCAGGGAAGGATCCAGGGAAACTTTGGAGTCCCTTCCAGGGCCTAAAGGGGCTCCAGGAGAGCTGGGATTTGGGAAAGGGTTGGCAGGCCAGGACCAGGGAATGGAATTCCCACTGGGAAAGAGGAGCTTGTGGTGGGATCTTGGGAAGGAATTCCTGAGTGGGAGGGTGGGAAAAGGCTGGGCTGGAATTCCCAGAGGAGCTGTGGCTGCCCCTGGATCCCTGGCAGTGTCCAAGGAAAGGTTGGAGCACCTTGGGATGATGTCAGGGTTGGAACAGGATGGATTTAAAGTCCCTTCCCACCCAATCCAGGCTGGAATTTGGTGATGCCGTGCCAGGCTCTGCTTCTCCCTGTCCATGCTCGGATCAAACCGGATCCATCCCTGCTTTTCCCCCATCCCAAACTTCCCACTCTTTTCCAATCCGGGCTCCCCTGTGCACATTCCGGACATTCCCGGCTGCCTCATCCCTTCAGGCTGGGAGTAAAGGGATCAAGGCAAGGCTGGGGGATCCTAAATCCCTGTTCCCACAGATCCACGGACACACGGATCAAGGAACAATGGGAATGCCAGCCATTCCCACCTCGGTGACCCACCTGGATGGCAGAATTGTTGTCGTCGATGAGCGTGTCCGTCACCTCCAGCTGCCCTTCCGCCACCACCTTCTGCAGGACCATCCGGAATGTTCCGATGAGCCTGCAGAGCAAAGGACACGGAATTCCGGGAGATTTCACCCACCAGGACCAGGGTTCCATGGGAAAAGGGCTCTGCTTCCCGTTTTCCTTGGGAAGAGGGAGAGGGGAGATCCCAGATCAGGGCTCGGAGGAGATGATGGGGAAAAGGAGAAGCGGAGAGAGGAGCCCAGGGAATGCTGCTGGGAAAAGGGAAGAGGGAGATGTGGGAACCATCACTCCTGGATTCCTGGGATGCAGCTGAGGGATCCCAAAGTGGCCTTTTCCACATGGAAAGTCCACAGTGGTTTCCATGCTGGTGAAAAATCCACCAGGGATTGTCCCTCGTCCATCTGCACCAGGTCAATGGAATCATGGAATGTTTTGGGTGGGAATGGACCTTGGAGCCAATCCTGTTCCACCCAGTTCCTTCCACCATCCCAGATGGCTCCAAGCCCCAGTGATATGAAGGAATTTTTCCCAGTATCCATCCTGAACCTGCCCGTGGACTTTCCCTCTCATCCTGTTCCCTGGGAGCAGATCCCGATCCATTCCAGCTCCTCCCAGGGAGCTCTGGAGAGGGAAAAGCTCCCCCTGGAGCCTCCTTTTCTCCAGGCTCAGCCCCTTTCCAGCTCCCTCAGCCTCTCCTGGGGCTTCATTCCCTTCCCAGCTCTGTTCCCTGCCCTGGATACGCTCCAGGCCCTCCAGGCCCCTGCAGGATTTCTACTTCCATCCCTCATTTTCCACATTCCAAGCATGGATCAATCCTGGCAGAGCTCTGTCTCCAAGGTGCCATGCAGGACATGGAATGGGAAACCCTTTCCTTTGTTTACTCCATAATTCCCAATCCAGAAGAAATAACGCATCCTATGGAAACCTCCTTCTTCTTCCCCAAGATGAGGAAAAAGCTGCTGTATCCACCTGGATTTCATGGTTTGGAAAAAAATTATTCCCTGCCAGAGCAGCTGCACTTTTTTCATGGAAAATATTCCCTGAGAAAAGCCTGGTTTGTTCCATGGAAAATCCTGAGCTGGAAGGATCCCACAGGGATCATCCAGGCCAATTCCAGCAATTCCCAAGGAGTGGAGCCTGCAGGGCTCTGGATTCCCTCAGGTGTCCCTGTTTTTTTAACCTCTTCTGAATCCAGAACATTCCCTGCTCCTCTTGGATCCAGGTGGATCCGGGGACTTTTGGCTCCCAGGAGCTCAGTGCCTGGAGAGGGCTGAGGGGGGAACAGGAAATTCCTCCTGGAATATCCTCCCTGCAGAGCTGCTCCAGCTCTGGGATCCAACATCGGGATGTGGAGCTGCTGGAGCGACTCCAGAGGAAGCCACGGAGCTGCTCCGAGGGCTGGAGCTCCTCTGGAGCCAGGATGGAAGAGCTGGGAATGTCCAGCTGGAGAAGAGAAGGATCCAGGGAATCCTTGGAGCCCCTGCCTGTGCCTAAAGGGGCTCCAGGAGAGCTGGAGAGGGACTTGGGAGAAGGGATGGAGGGACAGGACACAGGGAATGGAATTCCCAGTGGGAAAGAGGAGATTGGGGTGGGATCTTGGGAAGGAATTCCTGGCTGGGAGGGTGGGGAGGGGCTGGGCTGGAATTCCCAGAGAAGCTGCAGCTGTCCCTGGATCCCTTAGAGTGTCCAAGGAAAGGTTGGAGGCACTTGGAGCAGCCTGGATCAGTAGGAGCTGCCAAGTTTGAAATGGGATGATTCCACCCAAACCATTCCATGAATCCGTGACAAAACCCAGGAAGCTCTGAGCCATTCCAAGCCCTGCAGCAGCGGGCAGGGACAGGCAGGATTTTGGGAAGGAACTCCTGGCTGTGAAGGCAGCAAGCCCTGGCACAGGCTCCCAGAGAAGCTCCCGTCCTTCCTTCCTTCCTTCCTTGGATCCTTCCCGAGCCGCTTCCCGTGGCAGGATCCGAGTGAGATGGGATTAAATATTCAGGACGTGTCTGGGCGGCCGCTCAACTCCGAGTGTTCCATAATTCATCAGGGCCCTGCTCCCTCCCTTCCCCGGCGTTCCTGCTGATGGAAAAAAGGGAAATTTTCTGGGTCAATCCGTAATTTTATCAGCCCCGAGGAGCAGCTACGGTTTCCAACCCCAGCCGGGCTGGTTCCGTACTTGGAGCTCGCTCGAATCCTGGGATCAGGGAGTCCGGGATGCTCCAAACGCCAGGAGCCAGCAGGATTTTCCTTCATGGTGCATCTCAACTTCCAGGGGTGCTTCCTGTATCCCTGAGGCCATTCCAGGGAGACGAGGGTGATGGTGAATCCCATGGATTCGGTCAGGCTTTGCCAGCACGAATTCCACCTGTCTGTGCCAAGAGCATCCCCCAGCCCAGGAAATCCTGTTTTCCCTCCTCTGCTCCCTCGGTCTTTGGATACTGTTTGATCCATGGGAAAGTTCTGCTACTGAAGCCAGGGAGAGGCTCTTTTCTGGGAATGGCATCTCCATCCATCCCTCCATCTATCCCTCCATCCATCCAAGGATCCATCGATCCCTCCCTCCCTCCATCCATCCAAGGATCCATCGATCCCTCCCTCCATCCATCCATGGATCCATCCATCCATGGATTCATCCATCCATCCATTCATGGATCCATCCACCCCTCCATCCAAGGATCCATCCATGGATCCATCCATCCCTCCATCCCTCCCTCCATTCAAGAATCCATGGATCCATCCATCCATTCATGGATCCGTCCATCCATCTATCCACCCCTTCATCCATCCATGGATCCATCCATCAATCCCTCCATCCATGGATCTATCCATCCCACCCTCCATCCATGGATCCATCCATCCCACCCTCCATCCATGGATCCATCCATAAAACCTTCCCATCCCGAGATCCATCTATAAATCCCTCTATCCACGGATCCATCCATCAATCCCTCCATCCATGGATCCATCCATAAATCCCTCCATCCATCATCCCTGGGAACTGACAAGAGCCAGATCCTGGGGCCTCCATCCCGGTTTGGTCCCCATCTCCAGACACCCCTGGAAAGGTGGGATGAGGAAAGCAGAGGCATTCCACACCTTTTAAGCCATTTCCAGGGAATTATCCTGCTGAACCCTCATGGAAGTGTCCGGAAAAGCCGGGTTGGACACTGAGGCTTGGAGCACTCTGGGATAGCAGGAGGTGCCCATTCCCATTTGGAACCTGCAGCTTTTCCATGGATACCCAAACCCCTGCTGGGGCAATCCTGATCGATTCCAGCTCCTTCCTCTTGCTGCTCCTGCCTGGAGCAGGAATGAAGATCCTTCTCCCCTCTCCATCCGAATTTCAGCTTCATCCGGAATCGTCTCACGCCGTGGAATTGGAGCTGCCAAAATCACTTCCCTTCTAATTATCCCCTTCCCTCCACTTGCTGGAATTGCTCCAGGTTCATTTTCATCTGGAATACCTGGAGAAATGTGGGACACTCCAGCTGCTCCAGCTCAGCACCCTCCAGACACTAAAATCTGCTCCAGCCAAGTTTCTTCCCCATTTTCCTTCGGGAAGCTCTGTCAAAAATTCCCGTTAAATAGAAATGGATTTTTCTTTGGAAGGCAGGTGGAGGAGGATAATGAGTGAAGTCAGACCCGAGAATGGAAATGTCCTGGCAGGAAATTTAATTCAGGATGAGATTTCCAAAGTGGCAGTTCCGGTGCGCTCAGGCCCTCGCTCCACATTTGGATCAGTGTCGCTCCAAGTTTTGATCCAGAAATGAAAAATTCCACAAAATCCAATGCTTCCAGAATGGAAGGGGTCACACGTGAGGGGCTGCAGGATTGGGATTGGGCACCGAGAATTCCGGCACGGAATCCTGGAATGGTTTGGGTGGGAAGGACCTGGAAGCTGATCCCATTCCAACCCCGACCTTCTACAACCCCAGATTGCCTCATCCCCAATTTTTTTTTTTTTTTTTTTTTTTTTTTTTTTTTTTTTTTTTTTTGTTCTTCCCCTTGTCNNTTTTTTTTTTTTTTGACCCTTCCAGGGATGCGACAGCCCAGCCACAGCTTCCCTGGAAATTCCATCCCAGCCCCTCACAGCCAGGAATTCCGTCTCAAAAATCCCAAGTAGCTGCTCCATGTGAGGAGGGCAGTCAGAAAACAGGGAATCCTGCTGCTCCAGAGTTAATTTTTTCCATTCTCCTGCTCCAAAAAATTTTCCAGGGATAAAACCACGATCCCTCTGGAGACACAAAGGACTCAAGCAGTGCCGGGATCTCCATGGGTGGAGAAGAACAAAGGACGGGATCAAGCTCTGGTTCCATCCTGGAGACTCCGGGAATGGATTGAACCCTTCGGAATCCATCCCTTTGTGCTCCATGGGATAACGGAGCAGCTCCCGCCTCTTCTCCCTGGGATTGGTTTTCCATAGGGAAACGATCCGTGCCCCCTGCTCTGGGTTTGGAATGCTGCTTTGGGCCAGATCCTGCTGCTGCTCCAGGGGGAAAAACGGAGACAAGGGGGAGATGGAACCCCCTGGAGCAAAGCTCCTGGGGTTTGTGCGCATTCCTTATGGATTGGGATCTCTGCCCGGCATTATCCCTGTTTTCTACATGAGGAAAAACTACTTGGAAAGGCTGGACCAGGCTCTCCCAAAAGTTTGGGAATGGGGCCACAGGGGTGATGCTCCGTAGCCACTGGATCGTGGCAAATCCTCTTGGATTCATCCCTGGCTGTGCCTTTCTTTCCTGGATCTTCCCCTCTCCTCCTGGGTGTGATTCCCATTCCTGAATCCCTCAGGAGTGTCCCTTTTCCTCCTCAAATTCCTCCTTTTCCTCCGAAATTTGGGATCTCAGATTTTCTCCATCCAGCTTCTCCCAGGGCCCAGAACCATGGAAAAACATCCCAGAATTTTCCCCCATCCTGGAGGGGTTCTGAACATCTCCCAGGGGACCAGGAGACCACAGAAAACAAATGAATTCCAGCAGGATCCCAGTATTCCCACCCAGGCCATCCCACCTCACGCCAGGATCTTCCAGGATGGGATCAGGTGGATTATTTCCATAGGAATCTCCAGGGTTTTATTCAGGATGTGGAAGCCCCACAGTTTTTGATCCTTCCCTTGTGTGGAGCTTTTCCAGCGGAAATTTCCCCCTGGGAATGGCCCACAGGCAGGATGTGGCTCCACCCCTATCTGAAAGCTTTGGATGTGTCCTGGGGAGATTCCCAGCCTGGAAATTACCAATCCAGGAGCTGGGGAAATTACCAATTACAGGATTTTTTTGGGTCTCCTCGGCCCACCTAGGGGGGTTAGGAGGTTTCTCCCTCATCCAACCCCACCCTTTTCCTTGGATACTCAGCACCCTGGGAATGTTCCCGGGGACCCTCTGGAGCCAGGATGAACCCACCAGATCCAGAGGCACCTGGATGAGGCCACACAAGGATCATATTCCCAGGAATCGGCTGCTGGTGACGGCCACAGGGGCAGGGAACAAAAGGAGCTGCTGGGACGTGACTCCCTCGTCATTCTGGAGGGTCTGGATCAGGCCCTGGATCAGGTATCCCGCCTTTTTCCAGCCCTTTGATCAACGGCCTTCATCAGCTGCACGTGAATTATTCACTGACCACCCGGATCGGCTTTCCCAGGCCTCTTCCTCCTCTCCTCCTCCTCCTCCTCCTCCTCCAGCTGGTTTGGAGGATGGGCAGGAGTTCCAGCACATCCTAGGATTTTATGGGAATCCCAATTCCAGACATTCCTGGGGGGATGTTCCCACTCTTCTCCCTCCTCTCTCTTCCAACTCATTTCTGGGCAAGGAAGATGGGCTGGGATGGCATCCCAGGCGGGATTTCTTTTCCCACACGTCACCGGCATTCCCGGAGGGATGTTCCCAAAATTTTCCCTCCTCTCCCCTCTCCTCCAGCTGATTTGGAGGGTGGGACAGAGCTCCAGCACTTCCCTGTTTCAATGGGATTTGTTCTCCCACTTATTCCTAGCATTCCTGGAGGGATATTCCCAGAAACATCACAAGCTCGTCCAGCTTGTTCCCAGAAAAGGAAAATGGGCTGGAGTTCTGACACTGCCTTGGTTTATGGGATTTCCTATTCCACATATTCCCAGAATTCCTGGTGGGATGTTCCCAACTCTCCCCTCTCCTTCTCCTCCAGCTTATTCCCAGAAAAGGGGGATTTGCTGGAGTTCCAGCACTGCCTTGTTTCAGTGGGATTTCCTATTCCACATATTCCAAGCATTCCTGGAAGGATGTTCCCAGCACCAGCTTCTCTCTTCTCCTCCCCACCCTGCCAGCCAGGAANCGAATAATCCACCAAAAAACCCCACCATTCCTTCTTTCCTTAAAACACGGAAATTCTATGGAAAGCAAACGGTGCAACTTGGGAAAACTGAGCACTGCAGAATTCCTGGGGTGAATTCCTCATCCTCCCCTCCGAGCTGCTCATACGGAACTGGGAAATTCCCGGAAAACTCCGACTGGTGCATTCCTCACCCTCCTGCACATTCCTGCCTCTTCCCGCGGGATGAGATCCGCGTGGGCCTTGGGAAAGGAGGACTCACCTGTTGGTGAAGACCTTGCTGTAGTTGAACACTTGGATCTCCAGGATCTCATTCCCATCAATGTTGGTCGCCACCGGCCAGCGGAAAGTCTGGGAAAAGGAGGAGAGGGATAAACGGGAGTGTTTCAGGAAAGGAAAATGGATGGGCCAGGATTTTTTGGGGGAAAAGGAGGAGATGGATGGGCCAGGATAAGTTAAGAAAAGGAGAGGGATGAGCCAGGATTGTTTTGGGAAAAGGAAGAGAGGGATGAGCCAGAAGGGTTTTGGGAAAAGCAAAATAGGGATGAGCCAGGATCAGCTGGGGAAAGGAGGAGATGGATGGACCAGGATAAGTTAGGAAAAGGAGAGGGAAGAGCCAGGATCAGTTGGGAAAAGAGGAGAGGGCTGAGCCAGCAGTGTTTTGGGAAAAGGAAGAGAGGGATGAGCCAGAAAGGTTTTGGGAAAAGAAGATGGATGAGCCAGGATGAACTGGGAAGTGGAGGAGATGGATGAGATGAGCCAGGATTGTTTTGGGGAAAGGAGGAGATGGATGAGGCAGGATTGTTTTGGGAAAAGGACGAAATGAATGAGCCAGGATCAGCTGGGAAAAGGAGGAGATGGATGAGTCAGGATTGTTTTGGGAAAAGGAGGAAATGAATGAGCCAGGATCAACTGGGAAAAGGAGGAGAGTGATGAGCCAGGATCAGCTGGGAAAAGGAAGAGAGGGATGAACCAGAAGGGTTTTGGGAAAATAAGATGGATGAGCCAGGATTGTTTTGGGAAAAGGAGGAGAGGGATGAGCCAGGATCATTTTGGGAAAAGGAGGAAATCGATGGGCCAGGATAAGTTAGGAAAAGGAGACAGATGAGCCAGGATCAGTTAGGAAAAGAGGAGAGGGCTGAATCCAAGAGTGTTTTGGGAAAAGGAGGAGATGGATGAGCCCAGGATCAGCTGGGAATTCCCGGGTGAGCTGGAATTCCCAGAGGAGCTGTAAATCCCCAGGAATGTCCAAGGAAAGTTTGGAGCAGCCTGAGATAGTGGGGGGTGCCAGGGTTGGAATGGGATGATCCTTAAATTCCCTCCCCACCAAAACCATTCCATAATTCCACAAAATCTAATCCCTTTCCCTTTTTTTTTTTTTTTTTTTTTTTGGTGGAAGCCTGTCATCCCAACCCGTGTATTCCCGGTTTTCCAAGCCCCAGGACCTCCCAAATCCCAGCATCCCCCCACTTCCATAGCCATTCCTGGTGCATCCCAGACTGGGAATGTGCCAGAGGATCCAGGATCTCTCTTAGGAGATGCAGAGCAGGATCAAAATCCATGGGAAGAGAATTTGCTCATCCAGCAAATTCCCAGGAAGGAGCCGAAGCCTCTTCAGCACTTCCCCAGGGCTCATTCCAGAGCTATTTATTCCCAGCTTTAATTTGTCTGCACAGTCAGGGAAGGAAAAATTGCAGAAATAATAAAAGGAATGGGAAATGGCACCCACAGATCCGGCATGGCTCCAGATCCTGCTGCATGATTTATCCCAAGCTCTCCACATGGGGATGGAATTCGGTCCTTCCCTGCTTTTCCCTTGGGTTTTTTTCCCAAATATTTTGATGCTTCAGGGGTTGGAACCAGTGATAAAATCACCTGGTGATCCCAGGATTATGGAATTGTTTAAGTCGGGAAAATCCTTGGGGATCACCAGATCCAAGAATTCCCGGCACTGCCGAGGCCACCCTTGATCCACGTGGGTTGAAATCCCCCCAGGAATGGCGATCCCAGAACCTTTCCAGGAAGGAATTCCACAGGAACGCCCCTCTGGGCCTGAGGAATTGTCCTGTTTCCACTTTCCAGGGCTCAGCCCTCAGCACCTTCTCCCAGGGAGAGCAGGATAAAAATGGGAATTTTTCCAGGCTGATTCCCTCGGCCCCATCCCACCTCCATCCCAAAGGTGCTGGATGTGCTCTGGGGGCCCCAGATCTACCAAATCCAAGGAAATCTGCCCCAAATCCAAGGAAAAGGCAGCAAGTGAGGGGATCAGGGATCCACTGATGTCCGGGATTGCTTTTGCCAAAGGAAAAGGGGGGAAAGGAGGCTGGAAAAGCCGTGGCTGGAGCCACAGGTTTGATCCGAGGGGGTTTCCAAGCACTGGGGAAAAAAAAATGGGAAAATCAGAAGGCTTTGGCACAGAATTCCCAGAGAAGCTGGAAGTGTCCAAGGCCAGGCATTGGGGCTTGGAGCAGCCTGGGATCAGGCTGCGGAATGGGATAGGCTCTCTTCCCACCCCAAAATTCCACGGGAAGGAATTCCACCAAGATTTTTGGGTGGAGAGATCTCTTCCCACACAAAATTCCATGATCCCATGGTTGGTGTTCCCTGGAAATGATGGGGGGCAGCTCGTCCCTCATTTCCCTCATATTCCCAAATGGAAATATGTCCCTCATATTCCCAAATAATTTCCCTGTTTGAAATTATCCCGGCAAATTTCATCTCCAAGGAATCTGGGCTCCCTCATTCCCGGAGATTCCCTTCCCTCCCGGGCTACGGGGGATCTCCAGGAAAAGCCCCTACGAGGTGAAATCCTTTGGGATTTAGCATGGAGTATAAACATTCCCAATGAACTGGGGGCTGTGCACAGCCTCTGGAATATCCAGCAGGCTCCAGAGCAGCAGGAGATTTGCAGGATTCGTTAAGTAATGAAGGGAAAAGTAATTGGAAAAGAAACTGAGCGA
This sequence comes from Cisticola juncidis, assembly GCA_013400215.1. Taxonomy (NCBI): domain Eukaryota; kingdom Metazoa; phylum Chordata; class Aves; order Passeriformes; family Cisticolidae; genus Cisticola; species Cisticola juncidis. Next base: position 23,503 of record VXBR01005838.1, read on the forward strand.
AACCAAAGCCAAGGGAAACCGCTGGGGTTTGAAATCCAAATCCTGCCTGGAGGCGGATCCTGATTAACGGGAAGAGGGGGGCGGGAAAAGAGGGAATGAAGGTGGATTTCCTCAGCTCCGAGATCACAGAATCCAGGGATTTCTGAGGCTGGAAAAGCCCTCTGGGATCACCGAATCCAAGGTGTGGGAAGTGGGAATAGGACAATTCCTGGAGCGCCACATCTGGGAATTCCTTGGAATCCTCCAAGGGGAATGGGGACTCCAAACCTCCCCAGGAGCCCCTTCCCATGGGGAATTGTTCCCAAAATCCAACCTCAACTTCCCTGGCCCAGCCTGAGGCCGTTTTCTCTGTCCTGCCCCTTTTCCCTGGAATCAAAGCCTGACCCCACCCCGGCTGCCCCTTCCTGCTCCGGGATTTGGGATCTGCCATGGAGGATCCAAGTGGTTTCAACTCCAGATATTCCCAGGTATTCCCCGGAGGTAATTCCCTGGATATTCCCTGGCAGGATTTGATCCTCCATGCCCAGGAATGTCTCCACAGCATCGCAGAGCCTGTGGCTGCTCCAGGAGGGATTCACTTCCCTAAAAGTGCTGGAATTCCAGGCTGGAATTCCAGGTTCCTGATCCAACACCATCCCAACCATTCCCAAAGAAAGTTTTTCCAATGGCACGTGGTGAATGGAGGGGGGAAAATCCCTCCAGGAGCAACAGAGGGGCTGGTGGGAGATGGAGTCTGATGAGGGGGAAAGAATTCCCAAAAATCTGGGATGTTCCAGCCCCGGAAGTGTTCAGGGGATGGTTTGGGTGGGAAGGGAGCTCAAATCCCATCCCCATTCCATGGGCAGGGACCATTTCCTTATCCCAGGTTGCTCCAAGCCTTTTCCTTGGACACTTCCAGGGATCCAGGGGCAGCCACGGCTCCTCTGGGGATTCAGAAGGAAAAAGAAGGAATTCCAAGGAAAAAGTGAAACTTTTTCCTCTGCAGATGAAAAAAAATGGAGCTGGAAATCCCAGCAGGAATTTCCCAGCTTGGATAAACATAATTTTCCTGAAATTCAGGGCAGAAAACACAGGAAATTTTATGTTTTTAATTTAAAATCCGCAGGGATTTTCCCACCCGTGTCCAGCCAGGAATCCCATTTGGCCCCTGCCAGGAGAAACCTTGGAGCAGACAACGAAGCCTCCAACAAAAATTGGGAGCAGGGATTTCACCCGGACTGGGAATCCTGGGAGAGGAATTGGGATTTCTGGGATACAAAAAGGACGGGAAAACTTCTCCTACCTCGTCAAACCTGGCCTCGTCCTCACAGTTTTCCAGCACTCGGGTGTAGAAGGAAAGCCCTGGAGAGGGAAAAAGAGGGAAAACAGGTGGATAAAGGGGTGAGAGATCCTGGGATTTTGGGATCTGCGGGGTGGGAACAGCCCAGGATGGAAAAACCTTCGCCGGAATTCCACCTCCCTGCTCTGACCCTTCCCGATCCCAGGGCATTCCCGACTTTTCTTGACTTTACCCGCCGCTTCTCCTGGAGGTATCCATGAGTGACAACCCTCATTTTCCAGCCCCATTCCCAAGAGGAAGCCTCTCCTGGCACCTCCTTAGGATCCATTAACTCCCGGCTCCCTAATTAGCCCCATCATGAACGCAATTAAGCCGTAGCAGAGTTGGGAATTCCCGTGGGAAATCAACTCTGGAGCAGAGCTCAGATCCTGCCAGAGCTTCCCAAGAAATGGGCCAGGTGATGAAAATTCCCCTTTTTCCTGCCTTTTTCCCCAAAGCCAGGTTGAAAAGCCGGAATTCCCGGAAAATCCTGGAGTCATTCCCGGTTTGTTTCCTCGTGTGGAGCAAGGACAGGGAGAAAGGGAACCAAGGGATCTGGGGGCCCTTTGGAGCCACTGGGATTCAATCCCATTCTCAAATCCCTGATGGAAATCCAGAAGAATCCTAAAGGCAAAGCTCAACTCCCCACTCCAGATCCCTCGGGAATGTGGGAGTCAAATCCAAGGCCATGCATGGACAGCAATCCCTGATATTCCAGGATTTTGGCCACAGAATCCATCCTCTCCCTCCTCTTCCAGAGCGGGATCCACTTCCCGCCCTCCTTCCCTGGCTGATCCCATGGATCAGGAATTCCATTTGTGCCTCAGTTTCCCTGGTTTGGAAATCCTCTCCCGGGATTCCCAGGAGAGGAGGAGCAGCGTCATTCCAAGGCTGTCAGCCTCGGGAATGCTTCATCCCAGATTTCGCTCCCTCCTCTCCTGCCTGGGATCCCTCGGGATGCGCTGCCAGAGGGAGAGGCTGGATGAAGCCAGGATGGGGAAGGGAATCCTGGAAAACCAGGGGAGTGAGGAATTTCCAGCCGGGAGCTGGGAGAGGACTCCTCATTCCATGGGCAAGGGCCCGAAGCTTTTCCAGAGGCGCTGGAAAAGGGCCAGAAGTCTTTTTTTCTGATGGATTTTGGGACTGAGCTCCAACCAAACACATTCCAGGCCTGGAATTCCGAGTGAACGTGCCTGGAATCCATCCTATCCCATCCCAGGGCAGGACAGAGCCCTGTTTAAGGAAGGAATGGTGGAAACATGGAATTATTTTGGTTGGAAAACCCCTCTGGGATCGAGCCCGGTGTTCCCTGATCCACATCCCCCATTCCTGGATGGACTGAAATCCAGGGATTCCAACCCCTCCAGGAATGGGGATCCCGCTGCCCCCAGGCAGCTGTGCCAGGGCTGGACAGCCCCTTCCAGGTGGGAATTGTTCCAAAGGAATTCTTCTCATGGGCACAGGGATGGGGCTCAGGGAATCCAAGAGCTGGAATTCCCTTGGGGATTTAAGGAATTGAGCCAGAATTCCCTCGGGGATTTCAGGAGTTGAGCCAGAATTCCCTCAGGGTTTTCAGGAATTGAGCCGGAATTCCCTCGGAAATTCAAGGAATTGAGCCGGAATTCCTGCAGGGAAAAGGGAGCTTGGGCTGGGATCTTGGGAAGGAATTCCAGGCTGGGAGGATGGGGAGAGGCCGGGCTGGAATTCCCAGAGAATCCCTAGATCCCTGGGAGTGTCCAAGGAAAGGCTGGATCATCCCGGGACAGCAGGAGGTGTCCCTGGAATGGGAGGGAACTGAAGGTCCTTTCCCATTCCCAGCCAAACCATTCCGGGATGGAATTCCAAGGAAATTGGTGCCAGGAGAGTTGGATCAGGGTCCTGAGGGATTTTTCCCGGTCTTTTCCTGGCTTCTGCCCAGACCCAAAGCAGGGGACGAATCCTGACATTCCCAAAGTCCCACCGGG
>VXBR01005840.1:0-10876 GCA_013400215.1 Cisticola juncidis
TTAATAATTAATTAAACAAATAAAACCAAAATAAAACCTTTACTCTCTTGAATGTGCTGTGTTCAAACCACCTTCTGATGCATCTTTGAGAACAAAAAACAGCTTTAAGTTCTTCTCCAGGGTACCTGGCAATGGAGAAGAACTTAAAGCTGTTTTTTGTTCTCAAATATTCATCAAAAGGTGGTTTTTCCTATCTCAAAAAGCTGCCAAAACTTCCAAATAAATTCCATTTTTCTTGTGAGTTTGAAGGTCAAGGTGTTTGTCACTAGAAGTTAAAGAACAGGAGATTAATTTTTTTTTTTTCAGTTTTGTGGACTACAGATTAAAAAAATCTAGAAGGCAAATTGTAATTTGCACCTAAAATAATTACAGAATATAGAATCCTCTTATTTACATGAATAGCTTGAAAAGATTGAAAAGGAGCTCTTGGTCATTTACCATCTCCAATTAGAGAATTAGCATCCAAATCTTTTTGCCAAATGTTCTGCTGCAGCTGGGCAGATCTGTACAATGCCCATGGCTTTGCAAACTAGAAGGATTAAGTTATTTTCAAAATTGTTAGCGTTTTGAATTCTTATTCAACTGTACAGCTTTGGTTTTGTTTGGGTTTTTATTAAAAAAATTATGAAAATTATATTTTTGTGTGCAAAATTTGAGTAAGATTAAAGAAATATTTTACCTGCCAGCTGTTACAATTGGTAATACAAGATATAGCTGAAAACTTGAAAGCTTTAAGTGTCTCTCCCATATGAATGTTAACTTTTTCATGGATTTTATTAATGTGTATTCATTAAACTTGCCAGGAAATTTCACACACACTCTCAAAAAAAAAAAAAGAGAAAGATTTTAGGAGACAAGAGAAATGCATTGAAACCAATCCTTTTCATAAGAACACAGCAGGAAATGCTGTATTGGAGATTTTCCTGTCAAAACAAGATAACAGAAACACCAGAAAAGTGAGGATGTTCAATATCCTGGAATATACCTGTATTTGCTGCAGTAAAATTACTAAAAGTAATTTTAAAACTCTGAAAGCTCTCAATTTTATCTTGATACAGAATGAGTAGAAAAGGAGCTCTTTGAAATTTCATCTCTACCTGACTATTCCCCAGCTGAGGAAAAAATCACAATATATATGATAAATAACAAAAAAAATGTTACATTTGGCATTTCAAGCAGTGTCCCTGGCAGAAACATAAACCAAACCATAGCTGAGGATTTTCCATCAATGACATTTAGGTTTTCTTTTTGTCCTGAAGATACAATTCTGACTAGAAATAGTTATTTTATACTAAAGGTCATGAGCAGCTCTGTGCATAAAGCCAGTTGTAATTTTATTTAATACAACCAGCTTGTGCCAAGGCTAAACCAATCTGCTTGAAATAGCTTTGAATTAAGAGGAAAATGGGGTTTTATGCCTGCTTTTCATTCAGTGAGGTGATAATAAGATAAAATTCTTGAGAAATGGAGATCTGGGTATTTCTCAAAATGTTGTCTCTTGCTAGTTTTTTTGTTTGCTTGCTTGTTTTTGAGGTTACAATATATTGAGATTTTTAAAAGAAAAGTTACTCAGATGATGAATTTCATCTGAAACTGCTTATTTCCTGGCATTCTATAGCATTTTCTCCATGCAACCAAAAGCCTGCAGGATTTCTCATCAGGCCATCTTCTCATAATTAAAAAATACCATTTACATTTATTCATCACTCCCCTCCATGCCACAAAGACAAATCTGTTCCATCAGTCTTGATCTCTCTGCTGGATTATCTACATGGATATATAGAGAATTTCTAGAATTTTATCAAATTTTGATTAAAAGTTTATCCAAGGTAATTATCTGTGTTAGGAGGGCAGGGCCCATTGTGCTGCCTTAAAGGGATAAAATCTTGAAATGCTGTTATATCATTATTTTTAGATTTATTTCAGATTCCACTCGAAGTTTGACTCTTCAAACAAAATCCTCAAATCAGTGTGTAAGCTGAGGAAGAGATAAATCACTTGAGGAAGGGAGGGTACTTGGACAGAAGGAGAGAAAATCTGAAAATCAGCACGTTTAATTACTGCTTTTATTTAATGAAAATGTGTTTCAGAACAGTTCTGATTAAGTTACCACTACATTTTTTTTTGTAGATCCATGATAAAAAAAATAAAAAAGAGGAAGATATGGACAAGTGGCTGTTTGCAAGATCAAGTGTACAATCAAAGCCTCACTTAGGTACAGCAGCTGCCTGCACTACAGATTCTCTGTAAAATCAAATTCCTGCTGCAGATCTGATGGGAGACCATTCAATGCCTCTTCCTACTGAATTATACATTTTTTTTTTATAATATCACAATTTAATTTCATGCAATTTACATATGCTAAGATATATTTAATATGCTGTGGTGCTGCTGTGTAAATAATGTCTGATATCAGGATTTTGTGCTGTTCTTTAGGATTAATTAATGTAAAGGTTGTATTCAAGTTACTGCTCTTCCTGTATAGTCCACAAAAAAATGTATTCTAATCTACTTTTTACTTAGTGTAATTTCTTTCAGTTCCACTGTATTCTAATGAGATTCTATATTCTATATTCTATATTCTATTCTTTCTAATGAGAACTTTTACAGGAAAATGTGTTGTTTTCATGGAATAAGACAGCTAAATGTAAAAAAAAAAGGTGTTTTTTATTTAATGACTGTTTACTCAAGCAGAACAAATAACAAGCATGATGTTTGAAAAGGAATTTCTACCAATGTATCTGCATTGATGTATATTCCATCACTTACAAATTTCAGCTCAGATAATGCTACTAATTAGTTTTGGCTGATATTGGAGTATTTTGTATGCCCCATTTCTAGAAGCTGTTTGCCCATCTGTTAATAGGTTGGAAGTGATTAAAGGACACTTATTTTGGCTGTTGCAAAGGCCAAATCCTTTTAAAGCTGCAAATATGTGACAAAAGCAGCTAAAGGTTTGCCAAGTTCAGGACCTGATTTTCTTACAGCTTTGTGGTGTCTGCTCCCCTTCCCTCCTGCCTAAAGCACCTCTGAGTTTTCAGGATAAAAAAGCAAAAATTCATTTTATTGTGGCGGGTTACACCTTCTATCCATTTGTTTAAACTGAGGTTTTAATGAACTTTGAATGGTTTTTTAGAAATCTAGCATTTCTGCTGTTTGTCTGGTGGCTTTGAAGCATTGCTCCTGAGAGCTTAATTAAAATGGGGCTTACAGGAATAATCAGTATCACTGGATTTTAATACCTGTGCCTGCTCTTCCTGTCTGTTATTTCATCAATGTGCAAGAAAAAAAAGGGAAAATCACAGAAAAAACAGGATAAATAATTTGGTTGACAAGGACAATCATGGACAGTGAGCTGGGAACCAACAGAAAATCAAAACCTCTAATGATACAAGATTTATGTGTGTCATTATTGAGAAATAATTTGAAAATTCTGTTCCATCCAGGGAAGAATATTTCAGTCATAAGCTTCACTTGAATGAAGAAAAAGCCTTGTAAACTCCCACAGAGAATTTACATCCTATGGCCCACCTGAAGGCAAAGCCCACATTTAAATTACACTCCTTTTTCCACATATATTTAATTTAATTCTTTGCAGTTTGAGGACAGAACCCAAGCTGACCAAAAAAAAGAGCATTCAGATATCCCCCCCTGTTTTTTCTGCAAACTCCTGAATATTTTTTTTTTTTTACTGAGTTTGAACTGTAATACCAAAGGGAAAAGACCAATAACTCTCTCTGTTCTTACTCTCTTCATCTGCAAATTTAATTTTATAAATGAGCAACATAAAGTGCTGCAGACACACATTAAAGAAATACCACCTGCTTCCAACTGCTTTAATGGAAAATCTGTCTAGCACTTTCTTTAATGATTATATGTCTTAAAAATTCAACAAATGAAAGGATTATCACCGAAATCATATTAATCTGCAAAGGATTAACAGCCTACTGTTGAAAGACTTCATGAACTGCAATAGGAGAGGAGCTGAAATAAAAATGCAAAGGGTTTTTCACATAAATAGTGCAGGAAGACTGTCAGAGGTTGGAGCAGCAAAAGTGAAAATGGGCTGAAATGGAGAATGGGGATGTGAATCAAACACATCTCAGTGAAATTAAAAGAAAATCACAGAAATTCTGTTAGTTGTAACATCTTTAACACTGGGCTGAAATGGAGAATGGGGATGTGAATCAAACACATCTCAGTGAAATTAAAAGAAAATCACAGAAATTCTGTTAGTTGTAACACCTATAACACCTGTATATGCATTTTCTTTGCAAGTTTCTGTGGCTGGCTGCACTCTCACTATCATTTGTAATTTTGGATTAATTTAGGTACATTATTTGAAACGTCTTGTTTAAAGAATGAAAATTTTATTGAGCATTCTGAACTTAATGAAACACTGAGAATGAAGCCTTGGCTCCTATGGATAAAGTTCTTTTGAGAGTTGGAAAAGACCTCCCACAGTCTGCAAAATACAATTTATCTTCTGGAATTTCAACACACAAAAATAATGTTTTATTTTTCTGCTCTATCTCCCCTGCCTGTAGGACATTAATGGAATCGTGGGCAGGCATTTCTTGTTATTTAATGTCCAACAGAGTTCATTTCATCAAACCTCATCCAGCACTTATCCATATTCATGAAGACACTTAAGGATGTGTTTGATTTCAGCTTTAGTGGGATTTAAGGATATGTTTAAAGTTAGGCACACACTTAAAAATGCTGTGCTGAATTTGGATGGAGCCAATCTCATGCTTACCTGAGCTAAAGTTAAAATTAAAATGAAGAATATGCTGAAGTATTTTGCTGAATGCAGATGGAGTGCTGCACTGCATCCCAGTGATTACTCACAAGTGTCAGTATGTTCTCAATCCAGAAATTATCACTTTACAAATAAAATCTGAAGATATGCAGATACATAATCAATGTATGGCTGAGCAGAATTTTGATGACCAGCTAATTACAATTCATGCAGGCAGAAATTAATAAGGGGGAGAAACACTGCTTGAAGTCAAACATACATCCAGAATTATCCACTTGGGATGCACACAGGGGATAAAAATAGGACAGTAAAACAAAATTGAGGCATAAGGACAAGCCAGAAAGACAAGAAAAAATCAAATTTTGCTTCCAGTGGAGGACACCAATCCAAACCTCACTGGGACCAGTTTACCTGGCCTCAGGGTCAGTTTAAACCTCACTGGGACCAGTTTAATTTGCCTCAGGACCAGTCCAAACCTCACTGGGACCAGTTTACCTGGCCTCAGGGCCAATTTAAACCTCACTGGAACCAGTTTACCTGGCCTCAGGACCAGTCCAAACCTCACTGGGACCAGTTTACCTGGCCTCAGGGTCAGTTTAAACCTCACTGGAACCAGTTTACCTGGCCTCAGGACCAGTCTAAACCTCACTGGGACCAGTTTACCTGGCCTCAGGGTCAGTTTAAACCTCACTGGGACCAGTTTACCTGGCCTCAGGGTCAGTTTAAACCTCACTGGGACCAGTTTACCTGGCCTCAGGGTCTGATAATAAAACTTTTCTGGTTCCCTAAGGCTGCAGGGATGTTAAGGGACATCAAATAAACAAAAGGCAGAATCATGCTTCTGAGGTTTTGCAATTTAATGGCATTGGGAATCTAAAGGTTCTACTTGGAAATAATCTAAATGTACAACTGTTACCAGTTTATGCTTTCTAATTCCTCTGTCAGTTTTCAATGGTAATTACCAAAAGAAAAACATTTTAAAATAAGTTTGAAGACAACTACTTCAGTTTCATCTGTGTTTCATTCTCCTCCTTTCTGACTTAGTATCTGATGTTCTTTCCTTTTAGCTGGCTTGGAAGGCTGCTGTGGTCTGGAAAGAGAAAAAGACCTTGTGAGTTAGATATGTAAAATCTCAGCTCATGACTGCCCCATATTTCAAGAATTCTACATGTATTTTAAAAGGTTCCAAACTTAGGGCTAAAAAAGTTTGGAGAAATAAATCTACTAAATCAGTAACCAAAAATGCTAAGGTTGAATTCAGCAATACTTTGCTTTAAAATTCAATGTACAGGTTCAAAAAAAGGAAAATATTTCTTTCCCCTTTCCATCTCCTCAATGACTACTCTGTTCTGCTACCCAATCATTCTAACAGGTTTTTTTATTTAATGAATTATGAAAACACGAATCATATAAATGTGCAATAATTTCATAGATCAGGGTGTTTGGCTTTTGCTGTGATGTATTTTTGATCCAGCTGCCTCTTAAGGATACACCATTTATTAAAAAAAAAAAAAAATAAAAGGAGAAAAGACCCAACAAAATAACCAAGTATATAACTGAAGCATGTCCTTGCCATTTTAATTCCTGTGTTCCTGAAACAGAGCACTAAACAAAGCATGTTAAAAATGGATATAGAGCAGTTCTCTCCACCAAATATTTTCATTATTTTTCCAATTACCAGCGTGTTTTGATAAGCAAATCTTGTTTTAAAAAGTCAGATGTGGTACATGCCAGACTAATGCAGGCAACTGCATTACATCTACAACTAAACCATCCTTTCAGACATTCCCTTTAACAAGTTTGCCCACTGAGCCTGAATTCTAGAGGCTGATTATCATTTTTTTAATCAAAGAATGCAGGTTTTAAAGGCTGCAAGTCAGAGCCCTGACATGTTCTGCAGGTTTCCAGCAGGGAGGAACGAGTTACTCAACTGTTCAACATTTTTCTCATGAAGCCAAGCATGAAATTCAAGCAACTGCTACAGCAAATAGAGGACCTGGCTCTCCACAACTTTGTATATTTTAGGATTATCAGCACCTCTGTTATCTGGTGGGAGAGCTAAAATAAATGCAGATGCTCAGGAACAGCCCTATTTAGTACCTCAGTTTATGTGTGTATAATTCTTGGGTCATTAATTCAATAAGTTCTGTGTCACCACTGAGTAGCCCTGTCCAATTTAGTTGTTTTTTATATTATCTGGTTATATATTGGGATTTGTTTCTGGTTGTGATCTAGGGATTGGAGTCCTGATGTTGCTCCTCCCAGAACCAGAGTAGTTAAAACCTTTACATTGGTTTTATTCACCATTTTTGATGTGTAGATTGCAAAATTTCTGGCTGTGCTCACATGCAGGTACAGCAGCTACCTGTGCAAAAATAATTACTGTTTCAAAAATTACTGTTTCAAAAATTACTGTTTCAAAAATCACTGGTTTGAGATGTAAAGAATCTTTTCTCTCCCAGCTTCACTTTTTGTCATTTCTGATCCAGCTTTCACCCTATTTTATTTCCTCTGGACTGCTGAAATTTGACTTTATGTTGCCCAAGTAAATTAGATTTAACTAACACACCATGGCAGTCCTCTTCTTCATTTTCATAAAATACATACCTGGGCCACCTCAGGACTCAAGAGTCTGTAAATGCAAGAATTCTGGTTTTGGAATCTGAACAGCACAGAAATTCTCAGGAAATAAAAATTCTTTTATTTCCACTGGTTTGTGGAATTTGTGCTTTCCCCTCATTTTTATTGATTTACACGTTGCTGCAGACAAAGGATGTGGAGCACTGGAATTAGGTTTTTTTCACTCAGAGCTCTTTTTCTCAGCAAAAGGAGGGGGTTTTTTGAGGTTTTTACTCTTCCTAACAGTGCAGCCACTGCTGGTAGCACATTCCAGTGCCAGGCAGGCAATGCAAGGTGCAGTGATTCATGGTATAGAAATAGCCATTAAATCAGCAATAATTGTAATTTCAGTGTCAGGTTCAACAGCAACAGCAAAACCAATCCCTGCTAACCCACAGGAATGGGCCTGGTCACTGCCAGAACCAGGATATTTTCTAAAATTCATTTGTTCTCTATCACAGCCACCTTTCCAAACCTGGCTCTTTAAAATGAAAAATAGATTTTTCAGTATCTTTCACTGAAGTGTTGTGAAACACCCTCCTGTATTTTAAACAAAGACAAGTATTTAGCAAATCGTTTCATATCACTGGAAAAACACAAATTTTGTTTACTAGAAATGCACCAGAGACTGTGAATAAAGAATAAGGTTTCTGAAAGTGCCCCCACAAAGGTTTGCTTTGCAGGGTGGGTATTACAAGTAATTAGCTTGACATTTAATGAATGACATTTCTAAAACTGCTAAAGCTGACTTAACAGGCAAACAGAACAAGATTTTTTGTTGTTTGGAGAAGGTAGTGGCACTGTTGCACATTTTACATTAAGTGGTTTTGCCAGCTGAGGTTGAAAACATCAACATTAATGAAATACATGAAATAAAAGTGTTGTTAACTGGGTTTCCATGAGCAGGCCCATAATAGAGTTAGAATAAACTGACCCTCAATTAAAATTGTGGGGTTTTTCCAAGCAAGTTTAAAATCATAAACAATTCAGACAGCATTTCCCATTTCTGTAAAAACCAGAAAAGATTTTTTAAAAGGCAAATCTGTTGAAATTATATTTTTTAATGCTTTCCTAGGCTTTAGAATTTAATTTATATTGGCAAGAAGCTCCTGGAAGGATGAAGAATGCCTGTGTTATCCTGGTTATCCAGCCCAGAGGATGTGTTTGTGTACACCAAACACATTTCAAGGGCACTCAGAAAACCACAGCAATTCAAGAAATAATCTGAAATTTGGTCTCATTTCCTGCTTATATTAGGAACCAAATTAAGTGTTTATGTCATGATGGTCTCATCAGCTTTATTTTTGTGCATCAGAAGTCTGGGAATCTCTTCCCAGTGCCTGTGATATCAGAGTCTCATTCACCCTGCTCAGCTGCTGGGTTAGCACACCCACACCTCAGCAGGGAGAGAATGGAGAATTCTGCAGCCCAAATGGCAGAAATCTGCTTTAAATAGAGCTCCATTAGCACCTTTTTCTTTTTCTTTTTTTCCTTTTCCTTTTCCTTTTCCTTTTCCTTTTCCTTTTCCTTTTCCTTTTCCTTTTCCTTTTCCTTTTCCTTTTCCTTTTCCTATTCCTTTTCCTTTTCCTTTTCCTTTTCCTTTTCCTTTTCCTTTCCCTTTCCCTTTCCCTTTCCCTTTCCCTTTCCCTTTCCCTTTCCCTTTCCTTCTGACAGGATTTATTTTGCTGTTTAAACCTGGATAAGGCAGGGCTACAAAATTATCCTGCTCCAAGGAAAATGTGGGCAAAGCCTCTGATTTTTTCCTTTTCCTGAGTGCCATCAATGATGACAAGATATAGTGAATTGTGTGGCCCTGTCTTGAGGCATTAGAATGTACATAAAATTTGGGTTAGATATGGAGCAAGAAAGAAAAAAAGAGTGAAATTAGTGAAAACAGTAACAAATGTCCTATCTTCTCTATTCCCAAGATTTTTGAGATACAAAAGCACAGGTATTCCTTTTGTTCTTTCATTCCTTCCTGTACTAACTCCTTCTATAACCTAAAAGAATAGGACAATGAGGTCCATAAATTAAAGGAAAAAGATTTTTTTCACAACCAAGACTGATACTTTTCAAGAAAATTTTCATTTCTAAAAAAGAGAAAAGCTTAGTAAAATCAGCAGCCCGTAGTTTGAAGCAGCCTGGAATGAGTAGAAACATAAACAGAGAATTAAATACAGGCTTTTCCACTACAGTGTACAACCAGAGCTTGCAAATAATCAAAATATTCCACTTCAAGGGCTCGTCTCCACCAAAGCAATATTTGGTTTACAGAAAATAGAGGTTATATTGGATACCTTGGTGGTCCTAATTGTCACTGCACTGGCACAGGGGCACTGACAGAGCACAGCCCTGAAATTTGCAGTTCAGAAAAGACCCCAGAAATGTCCTCACTGACACTCCCTGACATCTCCTGCATCCCCTGATCCCAGAATTGACATTTTCCCTTCATCTCCCGGTGTAGCTGATCCCCTCTGAGCTGATTTCCAGCTCATTTCCAGCCCCCCTCTTTCCCAGCCTTCCCTTATTTCTGCCATATAAACCTTTCCATTGAAGAATTCACTTTCTGCCCACCAGGCACTTCCTGGGCCTGGTTTATTGTGGTGAAAATGCAAACAACAGGGAAAAGGATCTCGTGCACACATGGATGAATTATTCTCCCCCAGAAAAAGCCCTTTGAAGTGCAGTTTCTCTCCCTTCTTCACCACATTTATTTTTCTAAATGTGCTTTCACAGCAGCTCTCCACTGAAGGGAATGGAGCCCCTTTTGGACCTTTCATTTTGCAATTATTACCATTGTTCTGCCCTGTGTTTAATAGGCAAGTGAGAGGGCTTCTAAAAATACAGCAGCCCTCAGAAAGATTGCTTAAAAATCCCTTCAGAAACACAAAGCTGTGGTCCCAAACAAACCCTGCTCCGTTCAGCAAAGTTTTCTGTTCAGCTGTAAAGCAAAAAGAGATGAGGAAGAATTAATACTGGGTCAGGAGAGACAGAGGAAAGGAATAAAAAGTGTATTTCAAACAGATAAGTTGGGAGAGTGAAATTCTGTTTTATCACTGCTGCAAACTGTTCTCTTTTCAATTGCTTCAAAATCAAGATTGCTCTAATTTGCTCTAAACAGCTTTTGATTTTATCAACAAAGCATCAAAGGGCCTGAGCCATAGAGAGTGTGAATATCTTTCCTAAATAATATCTTTCCTAAAGGTCAGATTGTTTTCCTGTCTTAGAAAGCAAAATCTCCTCACTTTTTTTAAATTTTATTTTTATTTTATGATTCGAACTCTATTTTAAAAATACACCATTTACTTGCAGTGCTACAGCTCTATCTTCTCCTCACCTTTCTGCAAATCTTATTTCCAGCTAACTCTGTCCTTTATGAAATGAAACATTTTACATATTTTCCCTTAAAAAAACCCCATCAGTTCTCTGTCTTCGTGTTCCTAAATAAGTATGGGAAGTAAGTATTTTTTTGAATATTTTATGGAATATATATTT
>VXBR01005846.1:996-23201 GCA_013400215.1 Cisticola juncidis
TTTAAATCTTATTTTATTTTTAATTTTTTAGTTTTTTAATATTTTATTTTATTTTATTTTTCCAGGAGATGGTGGGTGGGATCTGAGTGGAGACCCGCAGCCCCTCTGCTGTGTCCGGGATAAAAATCCAGCTGGATTCGGCACCCGGGGATGCCGAATCCCCCGGCGGGGATTTGGGAGGGCAGGGATCAGTAGATGGAGCTGTTCGTTAAGGATTCCCGGGATTTACAGCAATTCCAGACCCTTGGAAAGCTCCCGTGCCCTGTGGGTGTTTCATTCCTGCCGTCCTCAACCATTCCCACTTGGAATTCAGGGATTTCCGCAGCTTTTAGGGAATAATGCGGCCGAAGGGGGTTTTCTCCCGAGTGGACAAAATTCTATAAAAAATGTGATCCCAAGTGAGGATTTTTCCGAGTTTTCCCAACTTTTCAGGGAGGTGCTGAGACCTCCCTGGTGCTGGATCCACGAGGTTTGGAGCTGCACCTGGATTTTAAGGGAAAAGGGAAAAGGGAAAAGGGAAAAGGGAAAAGGGAAAGGAGCGGAAAGGGAAGGAAAGGGAAGGAAAGGGAAGGAAAGGAAAGGGAAGGAAAGGGAAGGAAAGGAAAGGAAAGGAAAGGAAAGGAAAGGAAAGGAAAGGAAAGGAAAGGAAAGGAAAGGAAAGGAAAGGAAAGGAAAGGAAAGGAAAGGAAAGGAAAGGAAAGGAAAGGAAAGGAAAGTGCTCTGCCCACTCCTGGTTAAATCACTGAGTGACATCCCCTGCATTTGCATCCTTAATTATCACCCTTTATGCTAATTAGGCTTCTTCTTGCTGTCAGAGCTCCAGCCAGAGCTGGAGCAAAATGTCTCTTACAGAGATGGATGGGCTGCAACCAAAATATTCCATGAATATTCATCCCTTCCCATCCTGGAGCCGCTCCTGTTCCATTTGCACCTCTGGCTTTGGGCAGCTCCGTTTGTGGCTGGCAGAACAGAACCTCTGGCAGGAGGGGATTTTTGGGTGGATTTTCATGGAATTCGATCCAAGAGGCACCACTGGAGATGGGATGAGTGGGGATGGGTTTGCTCCTGGAAGTGTGCATGGATGGAAATGTTCCTGCAGGAATAAAGGGAATTTTACTGTGCCTCTGGGGCTGAGCTTTTGGTTTCCTTGATCCAGGTGCTGCCTGAAGGTTGTTCCCATATCCCAAATGTGTTTTTGGGATAATTCCTCGTGCCTGGGCACCTGGGGCAGTGGCAGAAGTTGGAATGGGATCAGTTTTGGGGTTCCTTCCATCCCAAACCATTGCTGTGGGATTTACTTTGTTTCACTGACACTTCAGGGCCTGAGGTTAATTCCTGTGAATATTGCAGGACCTGATTCTTCTGGGAGGAAATGGTCTCAGGAATACACTCTGGGATGAATGAATGATTAATGATTAATGATTAATAATCTGTGTCCATGCAGGTATTCCAGGCCTGGCTCTGTTTTGGGTCTGGGTCTCCTCCTGAACAGTTACTAAAACCAGAACTGGGCGTTTTATTAAAAAAAAAGAAAAAAAAAAAAGAAAAAAGAAATATTTCCTTCTTTTAATGAGAATTAAAGCTGTTATTAACTCCTGATGCCTTTAGTCCCTCATCTCTGACTCCTGGGGACCCCTGAGCCAGGGCTGCAGGGCCACCAAGAGCCTTTTACCCTTTTTGAATTCCCGGCTCCTCCTCTCCATTCCCACCTTTTCCATGGCACCACAGGGCAGGAAAATCACCCAAACTGGGACAAATCCTGACGCTGGAACTGGCAGAGAGGGAAGGGCTCCTCTTTTGGGGTGGGGATGTGAAAAAGGGAATTTGGGGGGCAGGTGGGACCTGCTGCTGGTTCTGCACTGGGCTGATCCCAGCTGGAATTGTGGGATTCAGCTGTGTGCCCACACCTGGATTTTCGGTCACTCCAGGTCTTCCATTTCTCTTTTCCTTTCTTTTTTTGTGGTTTTTTTTTTGTCCTGCCTTCAAAGCCGCTGTTTATTTTACCCGAGGCGAGCTCCTCATCAAACGAACCCAAGCCACGGATGCTATAATTAGCATTAGGATACACTAATTTTTCTTCGGGCATAATTGGAAGGTTTCTCCCGTTTCGGGATAATCCTAAAACAATCTTATTTTATGGCTCATTTGCTGGAAGACGCCCGGGAAGCTCTCACAGCTTTATCACCCGTTATCAGTGGGTAAAGAGCGTCAGACACGGGGGTGGGGGGGGGAAATCCCGATTTTCCCAACTTCTCCAGTTTGGTGATAACGAGCTGCTGAAAGGGCTGTGAAAACATCCCAAAACCTCCTCCAAAATAGCCCCCAAACTGCCCCAAAACCTCCCTGCGGCGGCTCAGGCTCTCCAGCTCCTCTGGCGGGGCTGATTTTGGGATATTTGGGGCAGTTTTGGGGTGGATGCTGCGGATCCAGCTCCGGGAGGGGGTTTAGCCCTTCCCGCAGCTCCGGGAATCCCATGGAATGCTCCTGATGAGCTGCTGGATGCCCGGGCTCCTTTCCTTTCCCAAATTAACCACGAGTGATGGGTTCTTGTTGAAGGGGCCTTCATCACTCCTCCTCCTCCTCACCGACCTCCAAGGCAGGGCGGGAGGGGTGGTTGGTGGCCAAAATCCAGAAATGCTGGCCCAGTGAGGTTTGGGAAGGGTTTGGAGCATCAGGAGAGGCTGAGGGAGCTGGGAAGGGGCTGGAGAATTCCTGAGGGAGCTGGGAAGGGGCTGGAGAATTCCTGAGGGAGCTGGGAAGGGGCTGGAGAATTCCTGAGGGAGCTGGGAAGGGGCTGGAGAATNGGGATCTGTGAGTGGCCTGAGGAGTCCCTGAGGGAGCTGGGAAGGGGCTGGAGAATTCCTGAGGGAGCTGGGAAGGGGCTGAGCCTGGAGCAAAGGAGGCTCAGGGGACCCTGTGGCTCTGCACAGTCCCTGCCAGGAGGGGACAGCCGGGGGGGATTTGGGATCTTATCCCAGGAACAGGGACAGGAGGAGAGGGAACGGCCTCAGGCTGGGCCAGGGAATGTTTGGATTGGATTTTGGGAATATTTCTTCATGGAAAAATTGCCCAGGGTAGTGGTCAGCTTAATGGGAGTCAATAGGGATGGGAGTCCCCATCCCTGCAGGAATTTAAATTCTGTGCAGATTCAACTCTTTGGGAATAGTTGGGCTGATCCTGGAGGGTTTTTTGGGGAATGGCTGAGCTGATCCTGGAGGATTTTTCTTGGGGAATGGTTGGGCTGATTCTGGAGGGTTTTACTTTGGGAATGGTTGGGCTGATCCTGAAAGGGTTTTTCTTTGGGAATGGCTGGGTTGATACTGGAAGGTTTTTTGGGGAATGGTTGGGCTGACCCTGGAGGGTTTTTCTTTTGGAATGGTTGGGGTGATCCTGGAGGGTTTTTTGGGGAATGGTTGGGTTGATCCTGGAGGGGTTTCTGGGGAATGGTTGGGCTGGTTCTGGAGGATTTTTCCAGCCTCAGGGGCTCCGATTCCCTCTGCTGGAATGGGAGCAGCTGCCTGGGGCACGTCTGGGTGTGATTCCCAGGGAGCAGGAACAGCTCCTGGGGCTCGCTGTTCTTGGGGAGCTGTTGCAGAGCTCTTGGGGGCTCTTGCAGAGTTCTGAACCTCTGACTTCATAAAAAATGCTTTGTAATATTTTAGAATTTAATATTTAATATGACTACATCAGGTGAGTACAGGTGAGTCCTGGTGTTGCATCCTGGCCGTCCATCCCTGGATTTGCAAGGAATGAATTTACAGACCCGGGAATTTGCTCCTGGAGGTCCCCCCTGGCTCTGCTGTGCCCCAGGGGCTTCTGCAGGGGCTCTTTGCTGAAAACACTTCTGGCCTTAGAGATTTTTCCATGAAAGAGCTCTGAGTTGTAGAAATTTTTAATCCTTTTTTATTTCTCGGTGCTTTTCTGACTTCAGCAGAGATTTAGGAAGTGCTGTGGCCTTGGCAAAGATCAATAGATATCCTGTTAAAGAGAGACTCTAAATTCAGTGTTCGGATGATTTCAGGGGGAAAAGCAGTGTTTAAAATATTTAATTTAGTATTGAGCCGAGCTTTGTCGTAAGGAGGGAGAAACCTCCATCTCAAGTGAGAGAGGGACCTTTTGTTTTATTCCTGAAGCCTGTAATTAATACCCTGAATAATTACATTTGTCATTAAAACCCTGAATAATTACATTTGTCCTGCTCAGTGGGATATTGGAGCAGAGGATGGGAAGCTCCAGTTCTCTGCTATTCCAAAAAACCCAGCAGACACCTCTGTCTCCTATTCTTCCTTTCAAACCTCCTCTAGATTTTTTTCCTCATTTTCCAGCCTGGACCAGCTTATCCTGGTGTTTCTCCCTTGCTAACATTATTTTTGAATTGTTTTTCACCCCCCTCCTGCCAAGCACACGGAGAGGAGCTGCCCGAGCAATCCTGTTTTACCTCTCTGGAAATAACAACGCCAGAAACATTTTCTCCTTCTGGCTGGTTTAAATTTACAGAAGTGAACAATCATTTTTGCAGCCTCTGAGAGTGAAATGTGGGGTGAACAAACCGATCTTATCGACTTTTCCGGCTGGAGCAGCGCAGGGAACATTACTTAGAGCTCCACCACGCTCAGCTCTAATCCCATGAGATGTCTTTGTTGATGCATAAGCTGTGACCTAAAATATTGACTTTATAAAGTAATTGAATCCCCGAATCATGTTTTGGATGAAAAGCACTTGACAAACGGCTCCAGGAAGGAGTTGGAGCCCAATGGCCTGAGTGTGGCTGGGGTGGGATTGGCTCCTGTCCAGCAGGGAGTCCTGCTCCAGGTTTGGGGGGAATGGCAGGACAAGAAGAGGTTATCTCATTTTTTTTTTCCCCATTTTTTACCTCTAGGAAGAAGGATAATAAATCCTTCAGGGCCTGCAGAAGAGGTGGGAACAGAGCACTTTGGCCCAGGGTGATGTGGTGGGGTTTTCTGGGTGCTGAACTTCTCTCCTGGTTTGCTTTTCATCCAAGGGGAGATAATCTCCAGTTCCTGCACCACACTGGAATATCACAGGCTCCAAATCCCTGCCTGGCCTTCCTGTATGACCCAGTCCATCCCAGTTCATCCCAGTTCATCCCAGTGCCTCCAGCAGAGCTGCTGCTGGAAGGAAAAGCGGAGATGGAGTTGGGGAATGATGCAGAGCCAAAGGACCACGGTGAGACTGTGGCATGGACCAGGTGACATTCCTGAGGCATTTCCTTGGATCCTGGGGACAGCTGGGGCTGGGAGGATGAGGATGAGGGGCTGAGGGATGAAGATGAAGATGAGGAGCTGAGGGATGAAGATGAGGTGCTGGGAGGATGAAGATGAAGATGAGGTGCTGAGGGATGAAGATGAGGTGCTGAGGGGATGAAGATGAAGATGAGGAGTTGAGGGATGAAGATGAAGATGAGGAGCTGAGGGATGAAGATGAAGATGAGGAGCTGAGGGATGAAGATGAGGTGCTGAGGGATGAAGATGAAGATGAGGAGCTGAGGGATGAAGATGAGGTGCTGAGGGATGAAGATGAGGTGCTGGAGGAGAACTCCTGACCAGAAATGATTTCACCCCAACCCCACCACCCGGCCCCGCTCCCTCCTTCCTCTGCTCCTCACAACAAATTTCCCCATTAATTTAGGAGGGCATAATTATCTAATTATTCCAAATGGCTCCATTTAACCAAACGTTTTTTCTGCCTCTTTCTGACTCCTAAACTTGCCCTGTTTCCCTTCCCAGCGCGTTCACCCCGCCGCTGCCTTTCCTCCTTTTTTGCATAATTTTGTAACGAACATTTAAATAACTGAAAGGTTCCATCAGCTCCTGCTTTCATATCTTGCTGTCTCCATGGCAACTGGCTACACTTCCCTGCCTTCTTTCTCTTTTTTGGGGGGTTTTGAGTCCCTCAGTCCATGGCTGGAGATGGAGTTGGGTTCTCCACTCATTTTGGATTTTCCCTTTTTTGCCCTCGATGTTGAAACTTTGCCCAATGTTGGTTTTGCTGCCGTGCTGTGATCATTATTTCCCCTCTTAGTGAGGACTCTTGGAAATTTATTTTTCCTTTTGTGGGATGGTATTTTTCCTTTTGTCTAGTGGTAATTACTGGGATTAGGAATTCTGGGCTGAAATTGGGATGGGTTGAGTTCAAAAAAGATTTTATTTTCAGTGTGTTCTCACCCCATGCCCCTCATTTGGGGCATGAAATCTCTTGGAGAAAATCTGATGCTCTTTTTGTCAAAGGACTTGTTTAAATCGAACCTCGTTATCCATATCCCCATGAAAAACAGAAATAATAACCCAGCGTCCTGCTGCGGGGTTTACACGGATCTGACAGCCCCAGAGCACTGGGAACAAACTGGAAATTTTCCTGCAGATTGCTGGGATGAGCCTGGGGAGGCTGAATCCAACGGGACCGTCCTTCATTCCGCTGGCGCCGATTCCCGCCTGTCTGGGGCTGGGATGTGTCCTGGCAAAGCAGGAGGGAACAGAAGGCAGCTCGGGGCTCCTGCCAGCTCCTGCCAGCTCCTGCCTTTCCATCTGCAAGGAGCTGCTCTCCATGAGGCTCAAGGGGCAAGGAGAGGATTCCAGGCTGGATGCTCATTTCCCTTCCCCCAAATGCCGCGTGCTAACCCTGCCGCCGCTCGGAGCAGCACGGGTGGTGACACAGATGGAGCTCAAAGCCCCCCCAGAAAAGGACAACAGAAGCTGCTGGAGTTTTATTACTGTTTGTTCCTAAGAAAGGAGGTGTTGGAGGCTTCTGGTCACCCACAGGATTGGGGAATCATGGAATGGTTTGGGGTGGAAGGAACCTTGAGGAGTTTTCACTATCCCAAGTTGCTCCAACCCAGCCTCGGGCACTTCCAGGCTGCACTGTGGGTATCCCACACTGTGGGAGCAGACAAACTCTGGGATTTCCTGATTTATTAGACCTCAGTCTCAGGAATATTGGCATTATTGGATCAAGGAAGAGAAACAATCCCACCAGAGGGAGAAACCACCAGCAGAAGAGAAGAACGAGGGAATCATTACAGAACAAGGGAATCATTAGAGCAGCTAAAGCTGAGCGAGTCCATTCAGGTCTCTGAAAGGACAAACAAAAAGGACAACAGAAGCTGCTGGAGTTTTATTGCTGTTTGTTCCTAAGAAAGGAGTTGTTGGAGGCTTCTGGTCACCCACAGGATCAGGGAATCATGGAATGGTTTGGGGTGGAAGGAACCTTGAGGAGTTTCCACTATCCCAAGTTGCTCCAACCCAGCCTCGGGCACTTCCAGGCTGCACTGTGGGTATCCTATACAGAGGAAACAGAAAAACTCTGGGATTTCCTGAGTTATTAGACCTCAGTCTCAGGAATATTGGCATTATTGGATCAAGGAAGAGAAACAATCCCACTGAAGGAAGAAATCACCAGTAGAAGAAAAGAACGAGGGAATTGTTACAGAACGAGGGAATCATTGCAGCAGCTAAAGCTGAGTGAGTCCATTCAGGCCTCTGAAAGGACAAACAAAAAGGACAACAGAAGCTGCTGGAGTTTTATTGCTGTTTGTTGCTGAGAAAGGAGATGTTGGAGGCTTCTGGTCACCCACAGGATCAGGGAATCATGGAATGGTTTGGGGTGGAATGAAGCTTGAGGAGTTTCCACCATCCCAGGTTGCTCCAAACCCTGTCTAATCTGGCCTCGGGCACTTCCACGCTGTGGGTATCCTACACTGTGGGAACAGAAAAACTCTGGGATTTCCTGAGTTATTAGACCTCAGTCTCAGGAATATTGGCATTATTGGATCAAAGAAGAGAAACAATCCCAACGGAGGCAGAAATCACCAGCAGAAGAAAAGAACAAGGGAATCATTACAGAACGGGGGAATCATTAGAGCAGCTAAAGCTGAGTGAGTCCATTCAGCCTCTGACTCTTTTTCATTGACTCCAGGAAATTCCTGAGGATTTTTTCCTTCTCTGATTGATGCCCCTGGGGCATCCTCCTCGGTGTCAGGGGCTGTTTTGGACACAGCTGTGCTATTTGGAAAATGCATTTTTATGTTGAAGGGAGATTTCAAAGAACCCTCGTGGTCCCAAATCCTGGGTCACCCCTGGCTGGGGCTGTCAGCACCTCATGGAGAAAGAAGCTGAAGCTGAAACAAAGAAGCTGAAACGAAACTGTGAAGGAAATTTCACCTCAAGGAACACCGAGGAGGAAATGCCAGGATCAGCCAGCCCTCATCACTCTGCTTCTCTGCTGGAATCTGATTCATGGGTTTGGCTGAATGTGGAACCTGACAAACCTTTCACAGCAGATTTGGGAAGATCTTTGCAGGAGGAATGGGAATTCTCTGAGTGTGCAGCTCTCAGCTGCTCCTGCTCTGCAGAGTGTGGGGCAGGGGAAGCACTGACCTGGGGCTGGGAGCAGCAGCCTGAAAATTCAGCAGGAATTTAACCCATTTTGACTACTGGGTGAACAGAGGGGCTGCAGAGGGGATTTGTACACAGCCTGGAGTGTTTGGATACAGGGAATAGATTTCCACTTCCAGAAGGCAGGGATAGATGGGGTATTGAGAAGGAATTTTTGGCTCAGAGGATGGGGAGGCTCTGGAATGGAATTCCCAGAGCAGCTGTGGCTGCCCCTGGATCCCTGGCCGTGCCCAGGGCCAGGTTGGAGCAGCCTGGGACAGTGGGAGGTGTCCCTGCCATGGCAGGGGTGGCACTGGGTGGGATTTAAGGTCCCTTCCACCCAAACCATTCTGGGGTTCTGGTTCATTCAGCACCAAATTTGAGTTTCAGAGGCTCCAAATCCCTGCCTGACCTTTCTGTGTGATCCAGTTCATCCCAAGTCATCCCAGTGCTCCAGGCAGAGCTGGTGCTGGAAGGAAACAGCACAAACAGGACACAGCACAACACAACAGCACAAACACAACTAAAGAATGATATAAAGGTGCAGAATTATTCCCCATCTTTTCTCACCCTGCAGGAAGTTGGGGCTTTAATTCCCAGCACTTTGTGCTCCTTGTCCCTTTCCTGCCTCCCTGCAGAGCTGAAGGCTCTGAAAAGCTTCCCCTGCTCCCTCTGAGCTGATCCTTGGGGCAAATCCCAGCAGGAATTCTGCAGCTGCTCCCCCTTCCATCCCTCCCTGCCCTGGTGCCACCTCTGCCATGGCAGGGACACCTCCTGCTGTCCCAGGCTGCTCCAACTCCATCCAACCTGGCCTTGGGCACTGCCAGGGATCCAGGGGCAGCCAGAGCTTCTCTGGGAATTCCATTCCAGGGCCTCCCCATCCTCCAAGCCAGGAATTCCTTCTTGGGAGGGCAGCACTGCTGGAGCCGTGCCAGGGCCTCTCCACACTCACCATTATCCCCTGCCAGTCTGCCCTGTGCCCCCTCTCCCAGGGCTCCCAATTCCTGGCAGGAAGGTGGGAATCAGAGCCCAGGCTGGGTTAATGGAGATGGACACTGCGGTGTTCTCCATCTGCCATTCCCTGTGGGAATGCTGGCAGTGCCCAGCCTGGCACAGCCCCTTCCCTGGAACACGCTGCTGGTGCTGCTCCCTGCACAGGGCAGTCGTGTTTCATGTGGATAATTGGGATTGCATCATTTATTAAATCAAATCCCTTCCTGTCTTTCCCCAGCGGTGACAGCGGCGCTGGGCTGGGCTTAAACGGGAGCCAAGGATGTGCTGGTGGTTTGGGCCAGGCCTAAAGCCTGGGGATGCTCTGTTTGGGGTGATCCTTTTCCCAGGGGAAACTGTTCCTAAAATCCAGCCTAACCCTCCCCTGGCACAGCTCCCCCCATTCCCTGTGATGCCTTAGGATTTTAGATTTTATATTTTTCACGTTTTTGTGATCCTGTTGTTCTTTAGTGTAGAACTCCAAACTCCATACACAGTGGGAGCTGCTGCTTCCCTGTTTTGGGAAGACAAAACAATTCCTCTCCAGGTCTGGGAATCAAGGACACCTCACTGCCTCAGTCTGAGAGATGGAAAGGACAAAACAAGAAGGATGGGAGTTCATAACCTGAAGCTGGAATGGGACAATGAAACCCCAAAGTGCAAATGGACCAGAACTTATCAAAATGTGAGACCTCGGGACCGTTTGTCCATTTTGGGACCATTTTGTGCCCATTTTGTGCCCATTTTGGGTCCATTCTGTGCCCATTTTGTGCCCATTTTATGTCCTTTTTTTGCCCATTTTGTGCCCATTTTGTCCCCATTTTGTGCCCATTTTTTGCCCATTTTTTGCCCATTTTGGGACCATTTTGTGCCCATTTTGGGTCTATTTTGTGCCCATTTTGTGCCCATTTTGTGCCCATTTTGTGCCCATTTTGTGACCATTTTGTGACCATTCTGTGCCCATTCTGTGCCCATTCTGTGCCCATTCTGTGACCATTTTGTGTCCATTTGTGCCCATTTTGTGTCCATTTGTGCCCATTTTTGCCCATTTTGTGTCCACCTTGTGTCCATTTTGTGCCCAATTTTGCCCATTTTTGCCCATTTTGTGACCATTTTTGCCCATGTTGTGCCCATTTTGTGCCCATTTTGGGTCCCCCTTGGGTGCAACCCTGTCCAGGCTCTTGTCCTGCCCAAGGTGTGTCCTTCAAGGCCTTTCCATAAATCTCTGCTTTATTCTCCAGCTCTGCCCAGTCTCTGTTCCAGCTCAGCCTTCCCAAGGGATCAAAACCTTGTCCCAGTGTTCCTCTCCTGCTGTGACATCTTCCATGAGGCACTTCCCAAAAACCTCAGGCACATCCCTGCCCTTCTTCCCTCTCTGCTGACCCCGGATCAGGGTTGGTATTTCTGGGAATGCCCAAAATGCAGCTTTTGCTTGGTGTCTGAACTTAACCTTGGCTCTGCAGCAGCCGGTGCAGCTTCTTCTGGAATGATTATGGAAAAAAAAAGCAGGAGATATTTGGGAAAAAGAAGCAGTTCCTGGGATTCAGAGCAGGGCTGAAGGCAGGAGGAGGATGAGGGAGAAGGGGTCCCTGGTGGGAGCTGTCTGTGAGTGATGGTTTGAAGGTGACAGCAGGAGCCCCTGGGGGGGCCAGGCCAGGCACTGCAATTCCTGCCTGGATTGAGGCAGGGATTTGTCCTTCCCTGTGGAGATCATCCCACAGCAGGAGGAGGATGAGGATGAGGTGTCTTAGTCTGGAAAAGACCGGGGTCTGCCAGGGAAAAGCCGGAGCTTNTCCCTGGTGGGAGCTGTCTGTGAGTGATGGTTTGAAGGTGACAGCAGGAGCCCCTGGGGGGGCCAGGCCAGGCACTGCAATTCCTGCCTGGATTGAGGCAGGGATTTGTCCTTCCCTGTGGAGATCATCCCACAGCAGGAGGAGGATGAGGATGAGGTGTCTTAGTCTGGAAAAGACCGGGGTCTGCCAGGGAAAAGCCGGAGCTTCCCTTGGAATGGAAAATATAACCCCCCTCCCTCTGAATTATTATAATTTTGAAATTTAGGGGCTCTCAGGCAAAGAAATGGGAATGGGAATGACAGCTCTTTACTAGGAATATTAGAAATAAAAATAAAAATAAAATAATAATAGTAATAAAACAAAACAAAACAAATTTTGAAATTAAGGGGCTTTCAGGCAAAGATATGGGAATGGGAATGACAGTTCTNGGGCTCTGAATCCCAGGCTTTATCCAGGTGGGAATGCAGAGCACACAGGCTGTGCTGGGCTCTGAATCCCAGGCTTTATCCAGGTGGGAATGCAGAGCACACAGGCTGTGCTGGGTTCCAATCCCAGGCTTTATCCAGGTGGGAATGCAGAGCACACAGGCTGTGCTGGGCTCTCAATCCCAGGCTTTATCCAGGTGGGAATGCAGAGCACACAGGCTGTGCTGGGCTCTCAATCCCAGGCTTTATCCAGGTGGGAATTTGGGCTCCTCCCCTGGGTGCAGCATCTCCCAGGGATGATGGAATTGGATCAGCCCTTGGTGGCCCCTGGACAGCAAAGATCCCTGGAGGGAGGATTGGGGAATTTTGGGATTCAGCTGGAGGGAGCAGTGTTGGGATGGAGGTGGAGGCTGAGCTGGGCCAGGGGTGACTGTGGCTGCTGGAAAATGCTGGATCCTGTGGGATCTCCAGCAGCCTGGAGAGCTCCTGGTGGGATTGTGGCTCTGGAATGGGTGGAGCAGCCTCTGTTTGGCCTGGAACACGGAATTTTTCCAAGGAGAACTGTGATGGAAGAGCTTTGGAACCTTTGTGCTGAGCACATGAAGTTGTCTTGGGCAATGAGCTCCTTTGGCTCTTTTTAGCTCACACTGAAAAGCAAAGTTTTCCAAGGGAAGCTCTGGATGTGAGAAACATCTCTGGCTTGATAAAAACTCCTTTTATTGGGAGGAATGGAATAAATCTGGAGGAAGGAGTGACACAAATCACAGCAGAAAAAAACATAACCACAGTTTAAAGAAAACATCTTCCCATTTGTTATCATTCTCTTCAGTGTCTGCATTTTAATTTTTTTTTCCCTTTTTTTTCCCCCTGACAGCTGCTGCAAGTGGCACTGCTTTTCTCCTCACGGAATCTGCCTGTTTGGGAAGCTGGAGCTTTCCCTTGTGGAGCTTTTTACGCTTTTTATCCCATTTTTCTTTTCCTGTGGTTCTGTCAGAGCTCTGTGGGGCTCTGGGTCCCCCCACATCCCTCACACAATGGAAATGATAAATACAGGAGGGGAAAAAAATGAGATTTCCACCTGAAGCTGGATGTTTGAAGGAGCTGCCCACTCCAAATATCCAAATTTAGAGATTTAATGGAGGAGAATGAGCTTGGGAAGAGGTTTGAGCAAGGAATTGGGAATATAAAGCCGTGGTTGAGCTGGCAGAGGCACCTTTGGAAGGAGGAGCTGGATTCTCCTTGGCAGATGGTGGAGCTGAGCTGGGTCTGTGTTTTCCAGCAGGTGCTCCAGGGATTAATTCTTCCCTAAAATTTGAAATCTTCATCCCACAGCTCCCTACTGGCAGCATTTTCTTCTCCTGAATTCCCTCTCCCGTTGCTTCTGCAGGGGAGTGAGGGGCCGGCTAAAAACACTGATGGGAAAATCATTAATTTTTATTTTTTCTCGAAACAAATTAGAGCTGTGGAGTAATTTAAATAACTCCCAAATCTGCTGATCAGCAAATCAAGCTCGTTAGTGCTCCTGCCTGTACGTACAAGCTGCAAACACACACACAAACTAACAAGGTTCGTTTGCTGCCCTGCAGATCCACGCTGAAATTAAGGGGAGGGGATCATTAAAATCAACTTGTCATTCTTCTGCTGGTGCTTTCATTAATAAAATAAACCCTGGGATGGAGAAATGGTGAGCTGGCTGCTCTCTGTGGGTTTGCAAAGCGGGGAAAATGCAAATTATTAGTCCAAGCAGAACCTGGCTCCGGGCGAGCCTTCCTGGGCAGAATTTTATATCCTGGACCCTTGAAGGGGAAAGAAATCTGATTTTCCCTGGGATTTCAGGATATTTCATTTGTGACCTCCTCCTTGTGGTCACATCCTTCAGAGAGGAGGCTGAGTGGGTTCATTAATCACCCACAGCATCATTTGGGGGAGAAAAGCTCCTGTCCCAGCCTCTCCCAAATCCCTTTGATATTCAAAGCATCTCCTTGGAGCTCAGGGAAGGGCAGAAAATCCCGGTGCAGGATCCACTCCCTGTGCCCAGCGCTGTGGGAGGGTGGGTTTGGGTGGGAATTCCGGGATAAATTGCAAATCTGTGTTTGAGCAGCCCACTGAGGATCTCTGGGAATTCCTGGGGTTTCAGAATTCCCTGGCACGTTCAGCTCCTTGACCTCACCTTTCCAGCAGGACAGGATGGAGGCCTCGTGTGCCCAGGACTCCATTTTTGGGAGAAAAGTAGTTTTTAATGAGTAACCCTCAGGGAATTCCCTTCCAGTCCACTTGGGCTCAAAAGTTAGGCTCAAGTAGAGGAAGGATTTTCCCTCTGGTTCTCCTGAGTCCGGTGAAAATGCCCCTTTGGCAGACTCAATCCTCTCTCATTAATATCTTAATTTCTACTGGTGTTAGTTTAAATCTCCATGAAATTCAGCCTAGAAATGAACCAGAGGTGAACTCCAGGACAAGGATTCTCTGGGAGAAGCTGGAATTTTCTGCAGTTCTGAAAAGCTGCTTGACTTCTGCATCCAGGGATGAGTTGCTATCCAGGGGACTGGGATGTGCCTTGGGAAGGGCAAAGCTTCTCCTGGAAATTTGTGCTGAATCCAGCAATTTGATTAATTTATTCTTTCCCTAAATCAATCCCATCTGATCTAGTCCTAAACCTTTTATTTTGCACGAGGAATAAACCCCCCAGAGTTTTGGATGAAGCTGGATGTGATTTTCTGCGCTTTGGAGTCAGAAAGTTCCCGGGGAAGTTTAACTTTGTATTTTTTTTTTTTTTTTTAAGATTCTCAAGTAATTTGCTCGATTTGGCCTCAGGAGATGCTTAATTCAGGATCTGCAGGCAATGCCATCACCCAGCTCCCAGGATTCTGGGCAGTTTTTTCCTGGAGAGATGCAAAGCTGAGGGATAATTGTCTTTTTTTCTGTGTAGCTAACGACAGCAACCCTTTGCAGTGATGTTGAACTTGGCAGGGATTATTCCAGCAGGGAATTTTGGGGTCGTGCATCTGTGATTGGAATGATTAGAAGGATTCCTTGATTAGAGGGATGCTCCTGTCCCTCCCCTCTCCTCAGTGATTTTTTTTTAAGCTTGCAGGCATTACCCTGAGCTTGTCACTGCCAAAGCTTCATGAGGTCCCTCTAACATTTTTCCCTGGATGAAATGACTCCTCCTGTTGTTATCCCTTGGATCCACAGGGATTCCTGGGAATTCAGCCCTTCTGGAGATGTGGATCCAGAGGGTTTTTGTGGGATCTCTGCCAGTGCCATTCCAACCTCACTTCTCCGTGGTGGGAGATTCCTGCAGATTCCGGCCCCATCCCGAGTTCCATGTGGGACATTGTGGAAAAGGAGGGGAAGGGAATTTTGGGAGTGGGGTTTTTTTTAGGGAAGGATGTCCCCATCCCCACCTCACTGCATTCCCACAAGCTGTCCATTGTCAAGGTCTGGCCTCCCATCCTGCTGGCACCAAAACAAAAATTTAATTATCTGCAGGCAGATCCCTCTCTTTGCTCCCATCCCTGCGGCCTCATTTCCCTCAGACCCTCAGGGATTTAATTGCATCCATCTGATTTTTTCTGCTGAGTAGAACATGGCATTTCTTCAGTGCCTCCCTCTGCTAAAAAGGTCTCCTAAAAAAGGAGCAATTTGTCACTCTTTGGCCCAGGTACCCTTTTTTTTTTCTTTTTTTTGCCCATCTGAGCATATTTTCCCACAGCATTTGCTTTTCCTCCTAATTTCAATGGAACATTGCTCTGCTTTTCTCTTGCCTTGCCACTATAAATCCTCCTGAGCTCGGGGAGACGAGTGCTGAGGATTATTAAGCACATTGGAGGGAGCACCAGAGCGAGCCTGACTTGCATTTCCAGCCGCGCTCCGAACAGGGAACGTCTTCTGGGATAAAAGTTATGTTTGCACTCAGCTGCTAATTAGTGCTAGCAGAGTAATTATGTAACTGATGAAACAGGACTGCAGGCTTGGATTTTGGAGGATTTTTTGCATTGTAAGCAGGGAGCTTGGATAGAATCCCCCACCCCAATGGGGAGCGTTGTTTAATTCCTTTTAAATTCATGGAATTTCAGAATCCCAGACTGGTTTGGGCTGGACTGTTCTGTTTGCTCTGAATGTCCTTTATAGTGGAAACATGAAAATCCCCCAAATCTCTGCAGCCACATCCAGGAGAAATTTGTGGGCAAAGCCTCTTTCTCTTGAATAGAAATCCTGAGGAGAGCACAGATTCTGCTTTCTGAGGGCATTTTGGGGCTCATCTGCCTCAGTTCTGAGTGCTGAGCTCTGAGGGCTTCTGGAAGGAGTCTAGGGGTGGTGGATGGACTATTCTGTTTTTTCCTGATTGTTTTTTTTTTGTGTCAGAAAGGTGAAAAACTCCCAGATCTCTGCAGCCACATGTCCAGGAGAAATCTGTGGACAAAACCTCTTTCTCTTGAGTAGAAATCCTGAGGAGAGCATAAACTCTGCTTCTCAAGGGCATTTTGGGCTCATTTGCCTGGATTTTGAGTGCCAAGGCCTGAAGGGTTCTGGAATGAATCTAGGGATGGTGGCTGGACTATTCTGTATTTTTTTTCTGAATGTCTCTTTGTGGTGGAAAGGTGAAAATCCCCCAAATCTCTGCAGCCACGTGTCCAGAAGAAATCTGTGGGCAAAACCTCTTTCTTTTGAGTAGAAATATGCTTGTTGAGGGCATTTTGGGCTCATTTACCTGAATTTTGAGTGTTGGGCCCTGAAGATTCTGGAAGGAGTCTAGGGATGGTGGCTGGATTATTCTTTTTTTTTTCTGAATGTTTTTTTTTGTGGTGGAAAAGTGAAAATCCCCCAAATCTCTGCAGCCACGTGTCCAGAAGAAATCTGTGGGCAAAACCTCTTTCTCTTGTATAGAAATCCCAAGGAAAGCACAAACTCTGCTTGCTGAGGGCATTTTGGGCTCATTTGCCTGGATTCTGAGTGCTGGGCCCTGAAGGTTCTGGAAGGAATTCAGGGATGGTGGCTGGATTATTCTGGTTTTCGTTTTTTTTGCTGGATGTTTCTTTGTGGTGGAAAAGTGAAAATCCCCCAAATCTCTGCAGCCATGTGTCCAGGAGAAATCTGTGGACAAAGCCTCTTTCTGTTGAGTAGAAATCCTGAGGAGAGCACAAACTCTGCTTTCTGAGGGCATTTTGGGCTCATCTCCCTGAATTTTGAGTGCTGAGCCCTGCGGGATTCTAGAATGAATCTAGGGGTGGTGGCTGAACTATTCTGTTTTTTTCCTGAATGTTTTTTTGTGGTGGAAAAGTGAAAATCCCCCAAATCTCTGCAGCCATCTGTCCAGGAGAAATCTCTGGGCAAAACCTCTTTCTCTTGAGTAGAAAAATGCTTTCTGAGGGCATTTTGGGCTCATTTACCTGAATTCTGAGTGCTGGGCCCTGAGGGGCTTGGGAAGGAATTCAGGGATGGTGTTTGGACTGTTCTGCTTTTTTCTGAATGTCCTCTGTGGTGGAAAATGAAAATCCTCCAGATCTCTGCAGCCACGTGTCCAGGAGAAATCTGTGGGCAAAGCCTCTTTCTGTTGAGTAGAAATCCTGAGGAGAACACAAATTCTGCTTGCTGAGGGCATTTTGGGCTCATTTACCTGAATTCTGAGTGCTGGGCCCTGAGGGGCTTGGGAAGGAATTCAGGGATGGTGTTTGGACTGTTCTGCTTTTTTCTGAATGTCCTTTGTGGTGGAAAATGAAAATCCTCCAGATCTCTGCAGCCACGTGTCCAGGAGAAATCTGTGGGCAAAATCTCTTTCTCTTGAGTAGAAATATGCTTGTTGAGGGCATTTTGGGCTCATTTACCTGAATTCTGAGCGCTGAGCCCTGAGGGCTTCTGGAAGGGATCTAGGGATGGTGTTTGGACTATTCTGTTTTTTTCTGAATGTTTCTTTGTGGCAGAAAGGTGAAAATCCCCCAGATTTCTGCAGCCACGTGTCCAGGAGAAATCTGTGGACAAAACCTCTTTCTCTTGAGTAGAAATCCTGAGGAGAGCACAAGCTCTGCTTCTCAAGGGCATTTTGGGCTCGTTTGCCTGAATTCTGAGTGCTGAGCCGTGAGGGTTTCTGGAAGGAATCTAGGGATGGTGGCTGGACTATTCTGTTTTTTCTGAATGTCTCTTTGTGGTGGAAAGGTGAAAATCCCCCAAATCTCTGCTGTCCAGTAGAAATTTGTGGGTGAGGCCCCTCTCCAGCGATGTAACTGCTGCAGTCTGCTCCCAACATTAAATGTTATAAATGAGGCTGATGTAATTCCATTTCCCAAAGCCCGGGGAGGCTGGCAATAATAAACAGAGCTTTTTAGGGCCGGGTTATTGATGCAAAACAGTTTAGCTAAACTGGGTCGCTGAAGTGCAAATGTTTTATTCATGAGCTCCTTTCTCCCCACAAATCACCGCTCTCCATGGCACAACTGTTCCCATTCCCGGTGGCTCCTCTCCTTGGGAAGTGCCTTGGCAGCAGCCAAATTTAGGATTGCAGACTCATCCATCAGGGCAGGCAGTTGGTGATGTTGTTGTCTTCCAAATGGAGTTCATAATGGGCAAAGAGGTTTAATTAATGCTGCAGAGTAATGGCTCTGTTTATAAAGAAATAATGTCCTATAAAATTAGGCAGTGCCTGGTGAAATGTGCCTCCTAATGGCCGGGCTGGCATTCAAAGTGAGCAGTAAATCACTTAAATATTAAGACCTTCTTGAGCAAGGATAATAAAGCAAGAGATTTGGAAATGGGAGATACCAGTGCTTACAATTATCCCTTAAATAAAACATTTTTATAGTGATCATAGAGTTAATCACCTCCCGGAGCAGGCAGGTGAGAGGGGCAGTGGAGGATGTGTGGCCTGCAGATAAAGGAATTTCAACAGAGTTCTTGGAGTCCACAGTCAGCAGGGAGAAAAATATCAACTTTTCCCAAGCTCTTTTTTTTTTTTTTTGATTCTTTTGATGAATAAATGCAAGCAGCTGTTGTTACACAGAAAAGCTCCTGATCAAAAATCCGATAGATCAGGACTATTCCCCGGGCAGTGCTCACGGAGCTGCATGGCAGAACACAGGGATGATCTATGAATATTGTTCTCAAACCCTGCTCCCAAGATTTGAAAATATTCTCAATTGCCTCCATATTTTTAGCTGCAACTCAGTTAAAAACAAAAAGAAAGATAAAAGAAAAAAGCTGAATTACTGCTTTACAACTCGACTAGGATCAGGTTTTGCTGCAGTTCTGTTCATGGGTGGGGAGGAGGATCCACTCTCCTCTGTGAGAAATTTGGGCAGTTCTGAAAGAAAAATGAGATTTTAATGAACTGAACGAGCTCCAAGTGATGGGGATGCTTTTCAAGGTAAAAATACAGAAATTATCAGTCCACAGGGGACACAAAGTGTTTGTAGAAGAACTTGCACAGATTTTTGTCCCAGGATGGGGAATTATCAGCAGGGATTTTAAAGGATTGTGATGAGGAGCAATCCCAGGTGTTTGGGGGCTCTTTGGAGGTGAAATCCAAAGTTGTGACTTTGAGGGTCTCTGTTATCATGGATAAATCTCCCCTTTATCAGCAGGAATCCATAAAAAACCCCACAACCATCTGCATTTCATGAAAGAGATTTTTCCTTAGGAATGTTGGGATTTTCTTATTAAAAAAAAGGCATCAGTAAGCACTTCAGTGATTTTTTTTTTAATGATTCAGCCCCAGAAAATACAGAATTATACCCGTATCAGAGATTTTGCATCAGCTGCTGAATTTGATGAGGGAAGAATTGTTCTTGGTTAAGGATATTAAGGATACAGGGGAGTGAAATGGCACTGAAGGCAAAAAAATGGATCCCTCAATGCCTTCATTGCTTATTTCATAATTTCTCTCAAAAAGATGAGCAGAATGACAAAGCAACTGGGCAGAAAGAACATGGAGGTGATGGGGTGGATCCCATCCCTAGGGGTTGGGCTGTGGATTTCCAGATTTTCCTAAAGTTTGGCTGTCAGAAATCCAAAAAATGTGACCAAACAAACAAAAAACTGTCCCTAACCCCCAAAAAACTAAAAAAGCCCAACAAAACCCAAAGCCCCCAAACCCCTAAACACCCCTCCAAAAAAAACCCCACCAAAAGCAAACCCAAAAAAGGGAAGGGGGGAAAAAAATAAAAATAAAAACAAAACCAGGGTGATGAATTCGAATCAGTCATTTCTGTCCTGGAGTATCTTCCTTATTTTGTATGGAAATATTTCCTGTTGGGAATGGCACAGGGTGGGATCGTTGGGATGCTCTGTGTAGAGCCAGGAGTGGGATTTGATGTTCCTGTGGGTTCCTTCCAGCTCAGGAGATTCCCTGATCCTATAAATCCAAACATTTATAGAGGCATTTATAGAAATTTATAGAAATTTATTTTAGGAGCAGCTGTGTTTGACTGCAGAGTCTTAATTTGAGCTACGTTTATGGGCCAAAAATTAATTTCAAAATAATTTTCCTCCATCACTTCCCACTTGGAAATGCTTCTAAAATGAAGGAAAATGAGATTTCCAAAGCGCTGTTGTACAGAGTATTCCTGAAATCTGACAATTTCACAAAAAACAGTTTTTTTCCTAAAAAAGGAGGTTCAAGAAAATGATTTTGGACTCCTTGGGATTGATCCTTGTGCCTTTGCAAGGAACCCCTGAGTTTTGGGATGGGAACTGGCCCATTTATCCCCTCAGTTCTGTTTATGGAATTAAAATCCAAGGTAAAATAGGAACTGACCCTAAGGAAGGCAGAAAAATCCCCTTGAGATGAGAGGGAAGAATTTATTTATTATTAATTTATTCTGATGCAGCCCAACTATCCCCATGTCCTACCCCACAAGGTCAAAGAATTTGACTTTTACTCCTCCAAAATTTCCCTGAAATCACCAGGAATGAGATTTTTGTGGGAACAGAGACTCGAGGAAGGTCTATTTTGTAAATTGCCCAGGTCTCTTCCACATCTTTGACTTTTTCTCCTCGATAATCACAGGACAGGGGAGCTGTGCCCTGCAATTCCAGGGAAAATCCCTCTGGGATCACATCCTCCCACCATGGATGTGCAAAGGGTGGTGTTTCCTCACTTTGCAATGAGGAATATTTTTAAAGACTTTTTTTTCTCCCTTCAGGATGGGGACACAGGGATGGAGAAGCTGCAGGAGCTGGGAAAATCCTCCCAAAATCCCAGCAGCACCCAGAGGCTGAAAAAAAAAAAAGGGAAAATCCTGGGAGGTCTTAGCAAGGGAAAACAAGATTTTCATCTTTTTATCAAGGTTGGGGTTTTGTTCTGCCCAGAAAGCAGGAATTTGTCCCTCTCTGCCCTCTCCTGCAGGCAGGAAAGGAATCCTGAGTGAGAATTCCTCATGGGACAGAGCTCAGGTGTGTTAATGGAATGGAATTTAATTCACACTTGGATGCCAAGCACAGAACTCAATTCCAAGGAGTTTTGCTCCAACCATTTCCTTTCTGAAACAAAAACAAAAAAAAAAAACAAAAAAAACCCCCCAAAAAAAACAAAAAAAAGAATTAAAGTTTCATTTTCTGATCATTCTAAATCCCAGAAAACCCCAAGGCATCGGCTTTAGGAGGACCGAACTACTTTATGTAAAATTCAATTTTTTTGCCTTAGGTAATGCATTTAATTCTTCAAAAAATTGTAGGACAAACCAAATAACTTCAGAAATGGAATGGGGCACATCAAAGTTATTGAAGAGCTTAAATAAAATATTCCTGATATTAAATGGGCTTTGGAAAATGTTCAGACTTGGATGAAAATGCTCAATGTCCAACACCAGCCCTTTGGAAAATTTCCAGGCAGAGAGAATTTGAATGGAACCCCCCAAAATCCCACAGAAGTTTCTAACAGCAAACATTTTTTTAGGAAAATGATTGGAAATAAGGAAATTTTTGGTGGGAATATTTAGGGCTGGCTCAGCTGCACGAGCTGTGGCCACCATCATCCATCAAAAATTGGATTTTGGAGAAAATGGGTGGTGGAGGCTCCTTCAAAACTGCCAGGAAAAAATTATTTATGGGACAATAATTTATGGGATGCTGCTCTCTGGGGGTTTTGGAACAAGGGACAGGCCAGGGCCACTTTGGGACAGAAAAATTGGTCTGAATCTCATCTTGAGCAGATGTTTTTGCAGCTGAGATGGGAGAAAATGTGTCCGAAAGGAGATTTATTTCAATACCTTTTTACACTCATT
This sequence comes from Cisticola juncidis, assembly GCA_013400215.1. NCBI lineage: Eukaryota > Metazoa > Chordata > Aves > Passeriformes > Cisticolidae > Cisticola > Cisticola juncidis. The sequence continues at coordinate 22,809 of VXBR01005846.1, forward strand.
TCATAATAGCAGCATTTTATCTTTTTTACATTGATTTATGGGCACTGAGGCAGAACAGAGGAGTCAGAGAAAAGGCAATTAATGAATCAAGGAAAAAACCCCCCCTGCGTGAAAGCTTCAAGATAAAATAAAAATGGGAAAAAAGAAAAAAAAAAGAGAAAAAGCTGAAGAAAGAGGGATAATTGATGGTTCCATTTAAACATAATGTTATTTTTGGATTTTTTCTCTTTTTTTTTCTCACGTTATTTTTTATTCTCTAATGTGTTATTTACTGCCTGCTTTGAGCTGACAGCAAATAAACAGAATTTGCAGTGTAACATCCTTAGCACCCCGATGCACTTGCTCATCCCACTCGGCTGTCAAATTCCAGCAGCGTCCAACATCCATCTCTGC
>VXBR01005908.1:2601-17459 GCA_013400215.1 Cisticola juncidis
TTTTTTGGCTTCTTTTGAGTGATGTGAAAGGACAGACAATCACCCTGGGACCCAATAGAGTAGTATGACTTAAATAGCTAAAAAGCCTCTGTATTTAGGAACAGACATCTAGCCCAGGAAACCTCAATAAAACATGAAAATATTCCTTCATCATATCAGGCTTCTTCTCTGAGGGAAAATGTGAAAATTCATTACTTTTGCATTCCTTGGTTTAGTCTCAGTGCACCTCCTTTGCCAGTAGATTTACTTTTGATATGAATGTGGGAAGGTTTGGCCCAGACTCAGCTGCATCTTAAGAGAAAGGTATGAAATTAAAACCCTGTGTAAGAAAGGGTTTTCTTGCAATCTCTCTTATTGTATCTAAGATGCATAACAGGAGGAAAACCCTGGGAAATCAGAAAATTTTAATTTCAAGTCTGATCTAGAGATTGCCTCCGTACCTCAGGTACTATGACAAAACCAAAATGGCATCTTCATCCACCAACATTTTTATAGGCCATTGTGAGAAAATGTGCTTTTCTTACATCTCTCACAGAATGAGATCTAGGAAAAAAAATAAAGCCTCAAAGATATTCTATTCTTTGTGGGTTTCAGTACTCTGAGGCTGACTTTCTTTATCTGAGAAGGAGCACAGGCTACAATGCTTACATCCTATTCACAATACTTTATTTAAAGCCATGTTGATAAGAGACTGGGAGAATTTATTTTATCAAATAAAACCCATTCAGTGCATTTGGTGCTGGCTCTCCTCACTCTCCAAACAAGCCTAGGAACAGTCCTTCTGAATAGAAGGAAAGAATTAATTTCACAAAGTATTAGCTGGCTGCAGAGCACAGACATTCATTTTTTCAATATTTTGAAAGAAAAATCTTTTAAGAATGTAAGACTGCAGACAAATACAACAGCTGTTGTACTAAGAGTCAGTTCTAAGAGCATCAGTATTTCACTTCTTCTCCTTAATGTAAGGTTACTTTTTTCTGTCTCCAATAAAAGTATTTGTGTTTTCAAAATACAAAAAATGGCTTTTTCTTCTCAGTCAGACCTTTTTGTGAGGCTCCTGTCTTCTGCCTGTCAGTTTAATGCCACAAGCCTATGCCCAGGCTTCTGTCCAATCTAATTTCAAGACTGTGTTCTCTAAGACTGGGCTAAGCCATATTACTCTTTTGCTCTGAGTTCTCCCCATCCTCTGCATCCCCCCTGAGCCAGGTCCCCAGCACATTTTGTCAAGTGATTCACATCTTCTTCCCTTCACTGAGCCACAGTCTGAGCTGAGCAGGAGGGGAGGCTGACCTGCACTTTCTGTCAAGCATCCATGAAAGCTGGTGACTTCCAGTGGAAATGCTGAGGGGGAACCCATCCCAAATGCTGGAGATCAGACAGTCACTCAGAATGGAAGGAGCTCAGGAAGTCTCCAGCACAACCTCCTACTGAGGCAGTGTCAGCTCTGGGGTCACACCAGGCTGCTCAGAGCTTTGCCATGTCTTGACACCCAGCAGGAATTGGGATTGCACAGCTTCACCAGGCAGCCTGTTCTAGTGGCTGGCTGTTCTCACAGGGACAAAGATTTTCCCTATATTCAGTCTGAACTTTTCTTGTTTGAGTTGTGCCTGTTGCTTCTTGTCATCTTGATGTACCTCACTGTGAAGAGCTTGGTCCCATCTTCTCAAAAACCTCCCCAAGAAGTTGGAAAACTGCTGCCAGGCCCCCCCAAACCCATCTCTTCTCCAGGCTGAACCAGTCCACCTCCCTTAGCCTCTCTACAAGGGTTAAATGTTCCAGTCCCTGGCCATCCCGGGGGCTTTCTGCTGAACTTGCTCCAATTTATATCCAAAACTGAACCACAGATGTGCTCTAATGAGTGCCAAGAAAAGGAGATAACAGCTGAGGCAAAGTTTATCTCCAGTACTTGCTTTGTTATTAAATTATAATATTCAAGAGGAACAGGATTGGTGGGATTCCAAATGAAATGGTTGAGTGTTACACTGTGCAGTCCTAAATAAGTCAGAAACAGTTTCAGTAACTGTAAATATATTCCATGAGAGTATTTAGTAATGCAACACTGAAAAAAAAACAACTCTCAGACAATTATAGCAAGGAACAATTTTTCTTATTAAGTGGATCAATTTTGAGAATTTCATTGCTCAAGCCAAGCCACTTGTCTCTTCTGAAAAATCTTCACTCCTAATATTCTAAAACTTTGCACAAGTATTTACAGCTTTTGGTCTTGTCTTCTAAGGAAGTCTTGGCTTGTCTTCCAGACAAGATATTGGAGAGAAAGATAAAGTAGATACACTGTTAAATAAATTTAAAATTTACTTCTGAGGATCACTAATTCTTCAAGGGATTAGAATAATGACAGAGCAGCTGCTGTTAAAAAGTTAATATTTGCTAGCTCTTACTTCATGAGGGTGCTTAAGCCATCTTTGTTAACATAAATGGGAAAGTCTGAAAAAAAGATTATATTGTCTCAGACAGCATGCTTCATTTCCTGAGGAAAAAAGTGAGTATGATAGAAACATCTGAATTTTAGAATTATATATATATTGATTAATTTTTTTCAATTTGATTTTGTTGAGTTACTACCAAACAGTTCTTCACCCTATTTTTTTGACAGCATGTTCATTCACTTCTCATCCCTTCTAGTTTAATATACAACTTTAAAACTTCACATGTTCAGGGGATTTGCAGTGGAACAGCTGAACACAGTTGTCTTTGAGAAAAGACTTGATATTGATATGTTCTGTTACACCAACAGGAGTGTGTTTTCCCAAGGGCATAATTGGACAGTTTATTCCTCAGGTACCAATTTCCCAGGGGAGGCAGTGGGGAGCCCAGCACATCTGATGTCTCCTGGCACTATTGAGACACTAAATCCCTGTAATTGTGCTTTGACATCCAGTTCTTAGATGATGTGGTAATTTGTGAGATTCATCAGGGATTTGGCTTGAGGCACCTCACCTCTGGACAGCTCCCTGGAACTCAGTCAGCTCCCCACTATCCCTGAGTGAATTATTCATCTGCAGATAGACCATGGGGTCAGGACAGAGATCCCCAGCTTGCTCTCATGCAGCCCATGATAAAACCAAGAGCTCACAGGCTCATGGGGGGCAGTGCCTTTGGTTTTGTCATGCTCACCTGGCCCAGGCAGAACCTTCTGTGCCCTCACAAAAGCAGAGTAGGTGGGCAGGTCTCAGACTCATACCCACAACAATAATGGATGTGCTGTATTTTTACTTCTTTGGGTAGAAGTACCTAATGTATCTCAGACATGAGTCCCTGAGCACGAGGTTTCCTCCCAAGACAAGCAACAGATAAACTCCGTAGCACAGCCCAAGCATGAAGTGATGGTGAAAGCTGCAGGAGGGCAAAACCTGGAGGATTTCTGCCAGAAGTATAGATTCTCCCTTAAGGCTTCTTGTTTTTTCACATCTCCAGCTTTTAAACTCCATTAATAAAAGCTAAAAATACACAGCGTTCAAATAGTTATTTTTCCATGAATGAAATTGAAGTTGCTACGGGATTCAGAGTAGGAGGAAAAGCATTCAGAATATGATTTCTGAATCATGTCTGGGTGTATGAAATTTAAATGCATGGGGATGCTAGGGTAATCTGGGCAACTTCATTAGAATCACTAGTAGTAACAGGAAAATGCTAATAAGAAGAATTATGGGACTTTGTTTTTCAGGCAAGTACCACTTCTGGTTAATCAAAGCTAAAGATTTTTTATATTTCAATAACTACAAGTCCTGCTGTAGAATACTGTACTATTCATTCATCTCTTCTAGGGAGTATCCTCATCCTTAAATGTAGCTTGGATTTCCATCTGGACTTCACCAATTCCAGTGCCTAGCAAATGGATCCTGTTGTGTTTGCTAAGTATCCTGTGCCACCAAGCTTCTCCCAGTACATGTGGAGACTGCAGAGCTTGAAAAAGAAATGCATAAATCCACACAAATGCCTAACTAGAATACAGTAGGATGAAAGCAACATATGTGTTAAGGTTTTCTCATTACCACTGAAATGAAAATATAGACAGACTTGTGGTAAACATTTGAAAGTTTGTTACACAACAGATTTCATCCTCTGAAACAAATTTAATACCATTCTGACAGTCTACATTTTTTTAATCACAATTATGTTGAGGATGGAAAAAAAACATCAAAATCTCCTTCACTCAAGCATTCGCTCCTGACAGTGATTCCAGCCAAGTTGGAAAGATACCAAAACCACAGGTCCCAGAACCACGAAGGATCTCACATATTGCCAAGAAAACGCCAAGCACCAAGATCTAAGGAGGTTCATCCCATTGAAACCAACCCCAGTCCTGCCACAGCTGCAGCCAGGGTTGAGCCATAAAATTTCCTTCAAGCCCACAATGAGTCAATCTCTCCTGGTATGAAATAGCACAGCTCCCACTTAAGCCAAGCAGAAAACCTGGACCCACAAATAAACCTTCTCAACATGAACTCAAAATGAGCCCTAGTGATGGCACATTGCTCAGGAGGCATCCTGCCTTTGGTATATGTTATTTCACTATTCCAATGCATTAGTCCTGCAGATAACTTGTTTTGTGAATATCAATGGATTTCTATTTAATTTGTGAAGCTGTATAGGATCTTTTAGGTAGATAATTTAATGCTTGCCAACTTCCATTAATTTTTAACTAGGCTTTCTAGCCTGGAAGACATACTGAAACATTCTCATTTCAGATCAGGTGGGTCTATCTTTTGATTAAAGAACCAATTTTTTTCTTTCATTGTGATATGGATGATTAAATTTCTCTGCTAATTATCTGTATCACCTCAGAACACCCTGTGCCTGACATAAAATATTTCAACAAAATAAGACTACATGTAATTGCATTACTCTTTTTCTTAATGATGAGAGGTTGATATAAGCCTGTCAATTCACTTTGAGTTCTTCTGCACCTTGAGGCCAAAGCTAATGTTTCTTGCTGTTGGATTACATTCCTACAACACCAGCAGATATTTTTTTCTCTACTTTATAGCAGAATTTCAGTAGAATTTTAGTATATTAGGTGGCAAAATATTGCTGTATAGCCATTTTAACATACAATTTATTCTTCTTAGGTGTATTTAGTAAGCTAATTTCTTGATTTTTTGAAGCCAAGTACCTAAGTTTTCTTCCTATTGAAGAAATTGCTATCATGCCTAAAAGTAATCCTGTCTGTTGGTGCAAACCAACTGTAAGGATGGTGTTTTGGAGCTCTCCAAAGTCAAGGATTTAGCTAATCTGTTGTGACAGTCACTCAATTTTAATTATTTAAGTTTATGAAAGTGTAAACATTCTAGATTAGGGCCTTCACTTTATCACACTGATAAAATATTGGAGCAAACAGGGCCCTGACATCTATCCAATAATATAAAATATTACCATAGAATTGTTGTTTTTTCCAGTGTTGGTAAGATGGGTGGAGACCAAGATTTTATCTCTGAATGTCTAAAATATTTAGGAAGAATAGTCAAGACTCTAACTATTGTCAGTTTTCAGCTCCAAATCAAGGTATCTAGAATAAAAATTTACATCAATGTTTTGCCTTCAGTTAAAGACAATTTCTAATATGGAGGTAGAACTTTTCCTAATGGAGTCAAAAGGAACTTAGGAAAAGTTGTTATTATTTTTCTAGGTATTATTTCAGGTTATTTGGTTACTGGTTACTGGTTACTTGGTTACTCTGGTTCTTCTGCCTTGGGGTAGAAGAACCAGAGTTTAAACCTGCCTTGGATTTTATTTTGGGGAAGTTCTCTTTTACCTGCAATCATAAATTAATAAATCCTCTCAATATCTTTCTAATGCACCCTACTGTGTTGAATTTAGACAGTCCCTTAAAGATGGAGAAACAGCTAATTAAAGAAAATGGTGTTCATTACAACAAATGCATGGAAAGCAACAAACAAAAAGCTCAAAAAGTCCTATCAAAAAGAAGGATTATGCTATCCTTCACTTATGAAGACACATAAATGGGATTTCAGGAAATTCAGCTATTGATGCTCATTGTGGGGAGGTGAGAGGAACCTCTGGACACTCTCAGTTAACTTATGCAGACCCAGCATGTCCAAGCAGATGAGTGAGAACATTGTTTTGGTTCAATACAGGGATGCTCTAAAGAAAGGTATGAGAAAAAAAAACCTGGCTCAAAACTGTGGAGTCTATCCCTCTCTCTCCACAGAGTGACTGTCCAGGCAGCTCACCTGGCTCCTGAGTGACCACCCTGCATGGAAGGGACCAAAACTTGAGCCACCCCTTTGAAGAAAGACCCTTGAGCCTGGAGTCTGGGGAAAGGATGGCATCTGCTGTGTGCTGATCACTGGGCTGCCATTACAGCTCCTTTGATGTGGCACAGGGGAAAGTCATTTCAGCCTTTTGGGTGCCACCACCTCCAGCAAGCACATTCCCTGGCTGATCCCAGAACCAGGGGATTTTAAAGATGTGTTTCCAGAGCAGCACTGAGCAAGGGATCCTGGCCAAGGCTGCTGGCAGAGGAGGCTTGGAGCTGCAGGCTTGGCACAGAGGCAAAGGCCAAGGCCATGATGAAATGCAGGATGCTTGTCTGGAATGCAGTGTGGAGCCTCTCTGTGATTGCAGTGGGCTTTCATTATCAATTTTGTTTTCTATTTCAGTCTTTGTTGTTCTCTTTCTCTTTTTTTTTCTGAGAGAAGTAGAGTTCAGTGGTTGGTTTGGCAAGAGGTTACTTACATCTAATCTTTTGCATAGCAAAATATAATTAGAAAACGTAAATATAACTTAACTCTATTACTGCACTGAACAATAAAATGACCACAGCACAGGCTACCCTGGCGCTCTAAAAATTCATCATCCAAATTACACACCACATCTCCATTAGTCTGCCCTTTTCCACAGAATCCATCTTGCCTTGCTGCAGCTGAAAAACAAATCCAATTTATTAAACACAAATACAAATGAAGCAATGAAGTTCAGTGTTTGGAACACAACAAGAGGAAACATTTTGATGATTACAATCTTCTCTTACAGATAAGAATATATATTTTAATGCTGAAATTTTTAAAGGAAGAACTACTGTTCATGAGTGATTTTGTTTTGAAATGCAACTGGTTTACATCACAGGAATTCCTAAGACATTAACCCTTTCTGTAGGATAGATCCTTGGTTAACTGATCTTGGCTTCCAGCTACTGGATTTTTTTACCAGGTGTCTTATGCACATCATGGATGTGGACACTGAGCCTTGCACAAGGAATGTTAACCAGAAACAGCAAGGGCATGAAAAGGCAAAGCCTGGTTACAAGAGAACAAAACCTCCTCCCTACACAAGCAAGGAGAAAATGAGGATGTGTCTGTGGGAATTCTGGCCATGAAAACTTTTATTTATCAAAATAAATAAATACAAGTAAATAAATAAATAAACCGCAAGTTGTGTCTAAAAACTGTTCTGTTTTAAAATAGATGGTTAAAAATTTACTAAGTCACTCATTTCCATTGAAGCTGAGTCCTGTAAGCCCCCAACAACTGGTGCACCAAGTGAAGTTTTACAGACTGCTGAAAAAAAAATCAGGCTACCATTCCTCACAAACTGAGCTAAAAAAACCTTTTTTGTAACCAAAATTTGCATATTTAAAAGAAAAGTTATTGACTTCTGTATTACCTATCTGCAGGATATTTTACAAACTGAACCCATTTCAATTGTCATTTATAAAGTTAAAAAAAAAAAAAAAGGCAAATGGAATCACTGATTCCAAAGATGAATAAGTGGCAAATTCAAAATGTAAACAAATGTTTTGACCAATCCATGATGTGAAAGGACACAGAGACCAAGCACAGAGCAGGATGGGAAGAGTTAGAATAATATTACCACAGTGGCCCTGAAATGGAAATATGTGGAGCAAAAGGAGTTGAGGCCAGAGGAAGACTTGGAGCACTAAAGCAAGATGTGAGTGGAATGTGTACATCTGGGTCTACAGGTGAAATCATAGGAATTTCAGCTCAGCCCACTCCTCTGGGTACTCTGGAACCTTTTCAGCTCCACTGGCACTGGGGTTTGTGACCTGCACTGTTGTCCTGGGTTCACACAGACCTGGGCTACCCCAAGAAAGTGCCCTGACTTTGAGATGCCATGGTGCTCCACAGCTCATTTGTGTGCTTGGGATGCCTGAAAAGCAACATCAGCACCCACTCCACAGCTTTGGGCAAGGTGTGCTCTCCTCAGCCCCTTCCATAAGGAAAGAGGTGGACCCCCAGGAGCTTTAGGACCAAGAGCTATGATACCTTAATACCCACATACAGATACACTTAAAAGTTGAGGAGGAGAACTTGGAAGCAGTTTTTATGGAGAAAAATGACATTATTCTCTCAAAACTTTACTGAGGGACAAAATTTATATTCCTGTGTGTGCTGCTGTAGTTAGAAGTGGATTGACATCCTAACCCCAGGCAGCCACTCACTCTTTTGTCTGCCATTCAGTTTCACATAAATCCTTTTACCCTCTTGAAATTCAAGTGTTATGTGTTTTTGCAGAATACAAAGAAAATAACTTCAGAACTCAAAACAAGTCTTACAAATCTGGGCCAAAGTCAGAGTGGAGCAATTTGATGTAACTCTAAATGCTGCATGAGATTGGCCATTACAGTTTTTATGTCTTAATTTCTTTTGAAATAATTGCCTTTTTTAATTAAATAAAAAGTAGGCAGTTTTTGGTACAGGAGATACAACCTCTCCCTAACCAGCTGTAACATGCAGTCTGTTGAAGCAGTTGCTGTGGTAATATTTACCCCTTTGTAAGAGAATTTGAAATCAAAGGTGCTTATGAGACAGGAGCTTGGAATATGTCTTGTGGTGCTCTCTTTTTTCTGATGTTCCTCAGGCTGCTCTTGCCTGTGCAATAAATACTCCAGCTATTCTGGTTTCAGCTGAGTCTGACTTCTGTGTGAATTTATGTGTCTATGAAGTGAATAAATTAGATGTGAGCTGAGATGAAGGAACGTAAGTGAAATTATTTTCTTTCCCTTATAACTTCCACAGATTAGTTCTAGTGCCATAGCTACTGTTTTTAAAATTAAAAATGGCAGACTCCCAGTTGAGTTAACCCAATACCTCTGTAATACTCAGGGAATGGAATTCAGAGCCTGGCTCCTGCACAGATGAAATGGATGTGGGTGTTTCTTCTTCTTTCATGTGCATTACAGAAAAATGGCTTGGTCTGAGTCCCCTTTGAGAGATGTTGGACAACCTCCTGGCCATTTTTGTGCAATGTGCTCATGATCCAGGCCCCTTTCTCTTCTTTCTCTCCCCATCTACACCCAAACCCTCTTAAATGTTTTGTCTCTGAAAACAATCAATCTAGCTTTCACATTTGCTTTCATTTTCCCAAACTGTTTTCCATGGCTTATCCCCATGTTCTCCATCAAAAATTCGTTTTCATTAAAGCAGCCTGTGCTCTACTGTGGTCTAGGGCTCAGTTCTCAGGCCTGAGCTGACAACAAAGCCATTTATGCTATTGTTTACCATTTGTTTTATAATGAAGTGGAAATCTCTGTGTTGCCCCATGGATTGCATAGCTCCAGCCAGTAAATGTAAAAGGAACTAAAATGCTGGGACATGTTTATGAACACAGAAGCAATTAAGTAATGGACGTTAAGTTTGTAAATCGTATTAATTACGGAGGATTGATGCAGCACAAAAGAAAGATGGTTCAATGAAGATTTGTCATGTCTGCTGATGTTCTTCTGTGATCTCAGGAAAGGCATAGGCAAGTTCTTGAAATGTCTGTAAAGAATTCACTGTCTTCCACAGGGCTGAGTGCCAGGGAGCAGCAGAAGCAGGGCTGCTCCTCCAGGGGGAAGGAGCTGGAGACACAGGGCACCACCCCACAGAGCTGAGCAGGGCTGTGGTGAAATGAATTCCATCCAGGGAAAGGAGGTGTCACCTGCAGGTCTGTTCAGCCAGCTCCTGAGACAAAGCTTCCAGCAGGGAAGGTTTGGGGGTGCATCCAGGCAGGCAGTGCCTGTCCAGCCAGTGCCAGGCCAGCTGGAGGCTGGGCTGGGCTCAGGGACACCTGCAATGAACATCAGGCTTGGATACCTGAGCACAGTCTTGAGCAAAGCTCCTGGACATGGCCAGAGAGAGAAGATACAGGTGCAAGGTGAGGCTGGTCATGGCAATCCATCCCTGTTGTACTGTTTAACACTGGAGTTAAGCACAAATAACCTATGAAGACCCAGATCTTGGCTTCTCTGTCCAATTCACCAGTCCAATTCACATGGAAAAAATTAGGACACTACTAGCTCTGTTCCAGGCTTATCATTAGGAAACAGGTTGTGATGTTCAGGATTTGTCCTAAGAATATCACTTAGAAGCCAGAAGCTGTTACAGTGAAGGAAAGAGCTTTGCCAGCAATATTAAAACTGTTCAGGTCTTAACCTGCACACTCTGTTCTTGAATATTCACTGATGAAATGGGGGGAAAATGGACATCAATCAAATAACAGAATTAGCAGGTTTGCTTGAACCCAGCAACCCCCACCCAGCTCCTCCAGGCCTTGGGCAGGGTCCAGGGAGAGCTGCTTCCCACACCCAGCCTTGGTCACCCTTTCAAAGCACAGCTGTAGCACATTCTCTGTGGAGAAGTTCTGTGCCACACAAAGAATCCTGAAATCTCAAATTTCAGAATACATAAGATTCAGGATGGGACTTCCACTTCAGCACAGAGGGGCTGGTTGGGAATGATTAAAACCCCTCAACCCCACAATCACAGGAACTCCTTACTGAGCAGAGCTGTTCCCTGTGCAGTTCCACCTCCTGTCTCGAGGAGTTTGCTCAGTTTCTGCTTCAAACACATTTCCCAGTGCAACCAGATTTTGTCCAGCCTCAGACACCACAGCACAAAGTTCCCACAGAGGCTGGGGAGAGAGAGTGGCTGGGACCCTAGAAGGCATCAATTACTGGGACAAATGCCAGGATTTGACTTTTCCTAAGGACATTCTGAAATCAAAGGCTAATGGGGTAGACTTCCCTAGACTTCCAGAGCAGCTTCCACAGTCAAAGCAGTCAGTGTGATCTCTACTGGTACAGTATCCCCCTTTTCTGCCTACACACCATTCATATATCCATTTTTTTAAATAATTTTTTTCCCAATCTCAAGCAGCTGACTCTCCTCTGGCTCTTTTGGAGGTGCTGCCCCTGAAATGAACTGTAGAGCCATGGGCACAGTAATTTATCATACACTTTTCACCACTGATCATTTGTTGCCTACTCCATTTTTCCCAGGGACTTACTTTAACTCCAAAATTGATGGTGAAATAAATAGACAAATAAATCAGCCAGACAGAAATATCTCCCCTTCCATCACCTGATGCTCTAAGATATGCTGGTTTCCTCCTTACCTCCAAATTTAGTTTTGGCTGTGGAGCAGCTCAGATAATATTCAATCTCTATGCCTCTTTCAGGTTATCTGTATATAAAACCAGCATGAAAACAACAACCTGCTGGCTCTGGAAAACTAAAATGCTATTGGAAAAAGCTTTTTGAGTTTCAGGGGTTTTCACCACAACCTTCTAGCACACCAGGGTGCAGATACACAACTTCATAGCAACAAAACCTGAACCTTGTCAGCACAGCAGCTCTCAGCAGCTCCCAGGGGATCCAGGCAAGACCAAAGGAGAGCTGTAACAGGAGCCTTACAAATGCCATCAGCTGATCCTAAAATGCTTTTGGCACTGCCAGAGGGACAGACAATAGTGCCCCACGGTGCAGTCTGGTCTTTTTTCAGTACAGATAAAATCTGAATGCAGAGACAGAACAAAGATCTGCTGAGCAGTGCCCAGTCAGATGTTGATTTACTTTTTGGAACTAGCACATTTTTGACACATATTTCTGGTTATAAACAGAGCCTGGCAGACCTAAAAATTATAAGCAAGGACAGAAATTTGAAGTGCTTTGGGGAAGCCAAGAAACCTTTTTTACCAGAGCACCCAACAGAGGAAAACAATAAATGAGAAATTACATTCAAATAAAAAAAACAAATTACATTGACTTATGCTTCAGCCAGCACAAGTCAACACAATTCTGTTCAGGTCAGAGAACTTATCCTGATTTACATCAGATGAGCACCTGGCCTCACATACCTTATGATTCATCACACAGATTTTGTGGGTGTGACCTCCTAACTCTGGGATCACTCTTGCAGAGCTGATGTCAAGTGTGGTCTGTCACAGATGTATGTGTTTGTAACTCTTATTTCAAGCACACACCAAACAAGCCTTGAAATCCCAGTGCATACTCAGAATTAGGATGCAGCATCACTTCATGCCTTGACTGCAAGGAGCTGCATCCACACTAAAAGTGCTCAGTAAATAAGTGGCAAGGAGCCTGACTGACAGAGAAAGAGCAGGAGCTGCAGCTCCTCAGGGGCTGTTTCCTGGCTGTGAATGCAGCTTGCTGGAGACCCCAGGCCTGCTAGAAGCAAGCTGTCAGAGGGAAATAGCAGATCTGTTTGTGCAGATGGCTCCTGTCAATCAGTTTTTAGTCTATTCCTGATGTTCAGATTTATTCCCACTGCAGAAACTTTTCATCCAAAGAAAAAGCAGCAAAATAACCCTGTTTGAAAATAGCCCTGGGTAGAGACATTTGTAAAAAGAACAACTCTTAACAAAATAATTCAGGGAGCAGTTCACACAGCAAAGATGACTGATTGGAAAGATGACACAAGTCTTGAGGATGAGGTGTGTATGTGTCATATCATGTAATGGGAAACTTCCTTGGGAATAACCAGAACATATCTGGCCAGTAATAAAACCAGGGATGTAATTTTGCAATCCAGTAGAGGGCAAACTTAGCTCATATATTCTCAAAGTGCTCCTAAGACAGTGCATGGCTGATGTTCAGACATGTTTATCTTTCATTTGATAACCTACAAAGATATGTAGCAACCTACAACACCAGAATTTATAAGATGAAGCTGCTTCAATCATACCTGTAATTCAGTGGCTCTTCAGACACACCAATGCTTGTTACAAAATCAACAAACTGATAAGGATCAACATAAACTTTGAATATTTTCCATTAACGTGCTGTTTTATCCCATTAATCCCAATATTTGATTAATCAGTACTTACACACCTATATTCTGAAGTTTGCCCACATACATAGCAGATAAATGAAGAATGCACCTCCCTGCTCTTAATAATACATATCAGGACACCTGCTTCAAGCAGATTTGTTATGAGTTATCTGCTGTCTAAAAGAGTAACATCTGCTTTAAGCATGGGGTTGTGGGCTATGTGGAGGAACACAAGCATTTTTGGAGAACATTTTCTTGAAGAACCTCTTGCCCCTAGTACAAAATCAAGCTGCTTTTATTGACTGTTCACTGTGCCCACAGCCTTCCCAGCAGTACCTTACCTGGTCCTGGCTAGAAGTGTTGAAGAGACAATTTTTGTTCCTCAGAGTCTGTTTCACATGTGTGCCTTTCCCTGCCCCTCTCATAGAACTCACAGCCCACAGCCAGCAGCTGGAGGTGCAAGGAGTCAAAACCCAGCTCCAACAACTCTCTAAAGGATGAACAGCAAAATCAGAGGTGCCAATTCCTGCTGGAAGCCCCCAGAGACTGATGAGCCACAGCTCTCTCCATACTGCATCAACAAGATTAACCTCAGAGAAAAAGGTGTGGGGACATCATCACTCACAGGGACTGAGGGAAGGAGGGATCCTGTTCACACAAGTAAGATTTGGGGGGAAAGTGACTTTTTATTGGTTAATGGTGACTTTTTTTGGTGGTAGAGCCAAAGGAACCAGAACTGCACTACAGTAGGTACCACCCATAGTGATAGGGACTCCTCGGAGAACTCATTCCCAAACAGTCTCACAACTCAAGATATGTATGTTGAGTTTTGCTTGCAAAGCTGCCACTGGGCAAATCTTGATGGGTAAATCTAGAGTAAAAGGTCTTTATGTTACTCCAGTAAGGCTAACTGGCAGCCTGTGTCAAGTGCTGAGATAAAAAGCTAGGAATTCATGCCCGAATTTTGGGAAATGCCACTATTACTATGAGCAGTCTCACTCATTTCAGTCCCCCTCTTGCAGAGAGCTGAGCAAACTGGCTCAGACCAGCCAACCATTCATGCTTTTACTTTGACCTTCAGTGACTACCCCCACACTAAAATTTCATCACATTCATCAACACCTCCCTGGACTGGTGCCAGTGAGCTCAGTAGGACCCAGATTTCTGATGGCTTTTCAGAAACCATCAATGCTGTCCTCTCCTGGGACTCTCTGGGACCTTTAGGGAACTAATGAGGGGATGCACACATGTATGTACAGCACACATACAAACATGCACAAACACACCACTTATGCTCAAGCAAATCCAGGAATGTCCACCTGAAGTCAGCTCATTTCTGCAAGAACAAACCCAACATAACCCGTTTCAGTTGTGATGCTTTCAGCAAATCCATCTCATGGTCTGCCCAGCTGCTGCCCTGCCTAATCTAAATGAGCCACGTGTCATTAATTAACCTTTCCCATCATTGATCTTGCTGGGGACACCAACCTGCCTGTCTGAATCTGCCATCCAATCCATCAGCACCTTAAACTGACACGACTAAGAGTTATGTCCTCTCCCTTCCCCAAATTTATCAGCAGCTGCCTTGCCTCATGCCTCCCACAAAACAGATGTTTTCCTCTGAAGATGGCTAACAGAGACATCAAAAATCAGAAAGGGAACACAAAGGGAAGAGACAAAATATGTAATCAGTACAAATATCTAAATCTTTTTCCATAGGAGAAAAAGGCTGCTGCAGGGCTCAGAATCAGCCCAGTTTTCTTTTCTGCCCTTTCAGTGTGAATTCTTGTTACCATGAGGTTTCTC
>VXBR01005909.1:0-37634 GCA_013400215.1 Cisticola juncidis
AATACACACCGCAACACCTGCCCATGGCAGTCAAGTTGGAACTAAATCATCTTTAAACTCCTTCCAATTTAACCATTCCATAACTCTGTGATTTATAAAATTCTGAAACAACCTTGTTTCCTTTCTACTGCCATTTATAATTCAAATGAACTATATATTTTATATATAACTATGGTCATGAGGGCAAGTAACACAAAATCCATACATAGCACAAAAGAATTAAAATAAGACACCACGTTAAGACATCCACATTCAACCTCAATAAAAGCAAAATCAGCTAAGCTTTACCTTTCAGGCTTATTGTCCACATAGGAAGAAAACCCCATTATAGCACACATGAACACAACAAAAACATTTTATTTAGTAGTATAATTTTTTTTTTCTTCATGCAAGCCCTTTCAAATTCTTTTGGTTTTTAAGAAACCATTATCAATATTAGCACAAAAGGATTTTAAAACTCATTCCAAAAAGTGCACAATGAAACTCTGACATATAAAGCTGCTAATTTGTACCAGGACTCTGATTCCTTGGGTGACCCACCATAAAACAAACTGAACATTAGACAAACATCTGTAAGACAGGTGAACATCTAGAAGACAATCCAGCTCAGCATTTACCCTACCCTCCCAAAAGCAGGACTGCAGGAGAAATAAAATAGTGGATACTTGTCCTAGCAGTGTGCAAAGTCATTCCACGAAGTAAAGCCTGCTTTTACAATGTCAGCAAATTTGTAATGTTTTTTCTCATATAAACTGAAGACCGTGAAAGAATGAGTTTTCAATTTATGAAATAGATAGAAAAAAGGAGGCATTCTAAAATGCTTCATTTTTAGTCTGCCATCCATATGCCTCAAAGCTAGACAGCAACATTTGTAGACTTCACTTTGTAACGAAGTGTAACAAGTAACACGAAGTAACATAAGTCACACACTAAAGTACTTAATTAGAACTGAAATGATAAAAGTTATACAACTACCAATCACAACTTCTCTAGAAAAATTATCTGAATGACATGCTCTAATCAATTAACAAAGCAGGTGTTTTTATATGAATTGTTTCAAAGATAAAGAAATAAAATTTTTGTAAACATCAAAAATATTCACTAGTTATATACCCCTCCACACTCAAGATTTTGTATTCATATGGGCAGTGTTTAAGATCCTTTTCTACCACAACGAAACTAGCATGCTTTATAATAATTTGTAACTCAAAGGAAAACTGCAGGCTCTTACCAAATAGTCATCAGGCTTGATACCAAAGAGTTCTCTGAAATAGCGGAAGGCAAGAGGTGCATATGTCTTAAATCTGAAGTCAGGGTAATGATGAGCAGGCGTAAGATTGCTCCCTTCACTGAAAACAAAAACAAACCAAGCCAAATTACTGAGCAAGTATTAGCAGCTAGCTTCAGCATAAAGCTGCCTGACTTGACTGCTTGCCTGCCAAGAGAGAACATAAATGCAGATAAACTCTCTATCACAATTAACCACTGTAATAGAAATTTCTGTGAGAGACACTGCCAGCAAATTACTTTTTCTCACCTTAAATGAAATTACTATTTTCACCACCTGTAAGTATTTGCATAAAGATCACGTTTAAACATGAACAAGACAAAGCCTGCATTCCAGAAGTCCAGAGTAGAGACTGACTCCACTAAGTATTGAAAACTCTTGCGTCATGGTTGCTGTGCTCAAGATGGCTCCAACCATGGCATCTCCCACCAGCCCTTCTCTGTTTGTAAGCAGCAGATCCAGCAGGGTAGGCTTCCCTGGTAGGCTCACTTCCCAGCTGTGTTGGAAAGTTATCTTCACATGCTCCAGGAACCTCCTAGAATGCCTCCTCTCTGGTGCTGAATTTCCAGGACACATCTAGCAGGTTAAAATCACTCACAAGAACAAGGGCTGACAATTATGAAACATCAGCATCACATCACAGAAAAGTTCATCCACCTCCTCATCCTGGCTGGGTGGTCCAGAACAGACTCCCACCAGGATATCTGCCTTTTGGGCCTTGACCTGATTGTCACACACAGGCACTCAACCTTCTCATCACTATCCTTGAGCTCTGTACACTCAAAACTCTGCCTAATCTACAGAGCCACCCCACCACCTCTCCTTCCTTGCCTGTCCCTTCTGAAGGGCTTGTGGCCATCCAGGGCAGCACTCCAGTCATACCAATATGTTCCTGTGGTAGTGACTGTCATGGTTTTTCTGCTACTCTATGGCTTCCACCTCCTTCTGTTTGTTACCTGTACTCCTTAGCTCTTTTCCTTGTTTTATATTTATCACCTCACTATATTTTTAGCCTGAGTTACAAAAGTCTTGAGATGAGTACTAGATATGAAGTAAAGGAAAAGGTCAGCAGCAAAATGCCGCTGGATTTCAAAAAAACCCTTATGGTTTTTCTATGCCCATTGATTCATTTATGATAGAAACTGAGAGAGATCTTTTAAGCAGAAGAGGCAAGTTCTACACTGTGATTTCAAAACAAATAAGAATACCTTTAAGACAAAGTTTTGGTACTGAAATCAGCCAGAAAGAAACTTTCTAACACTTTGTTGAGTATTAAAAAGCAGGCCTTTATTACAGTGTGCTAGTCACTCTGGGGAACTTTCTGCTAATCAAGTGCTCCGAGAGTCACATGAACAGAGTCTTTATCATACACACTGATTATATATTCATTAGCTATCCCCACTTACTTGAGGTTATTTGACACAGTTGCTCCCCTTATTGGAAGTCCTTATCTGATTCTTTGGGGTCTGTCTTCAATGTCCAGTGTCTTTCTATGTGGCTGTTCCTTGACCTCTGCTTCTGGGTAAGTGCAATATCATTGTTTTGCACAGCTTCTACTTTGCCAGTCTTGCAGAGCTGACCTGGCATCCTGCTTGTGTTTTGCATGACTTCTGTTTGCCTAAGTTACATCCTTTATCTATTTCTCCAAGGTTGTGCTGTTGTGTTTTACTGTCCTTGATAACAGTAAAATGCTGTTCTTTGTTACTGTTCTTATCAGTTTGGCCAGTGTCTGAATGGTTAGATAAACAGAGAAATACAAAATCCAAGACTTGACACAGTTACTGAAATCAGCTTTTCCAGCACTTCTTTACTCATTTCTTGTAACTAAATGATTCAGTAATGCAGAATGTACCATTATGCTCGGCCAAGGGACATTAAAAGAAAAAAAGTCTACAAATTCACACAGATACCAAAAGAAATAAACATTAAGCAACATTCCTGAAAAAGATAATGAATAAAAAATTAAATATAATGAAAGAATTTAAGAGCTTTCATCCTGTTCAACTAATACATATCATATGAACTTGCCACCTTTCATTAACAACAGTTCGATGACAGAAGCCTACTCAACCCACCTAGCTGCCCGTGCATGCATGTTGCCAAACCCCCACATAACCAAACTGTTCCAGTGATTGCAAGTGAACAAGCTTTCTCAGGCTCCAGAAATGTATAATGCTTCCAACTCTTGAACAGAAGATGCAAGGAGGAAAGAAACCAAACAGATTTCTGTCTAGAATTCACACATAAAAAGATGGTTGTGGGTGACCAATGATACATACATAGACAATAGGATACTGTGGCTTCTTGGAGTGCTAAACCCTACAGATAATAGTGAAGGCTGCCTAGTCCTAATGAGCACCTCTGATCACTTTATATTTACTACAGTACAAGTCCAAGGTATCAAAATCAAATCCACATATTCTTTATTGTTCCATTATTCAGCTAAAAATGGAAATCAGTAGGATACAAGCTAAAGAGGGTAGCGTTTCTTTGCAGTTAAGATAGACTAATGCTCTTTCATAAGACCTCTCAGTTGCTCAGAACACTTCCAGATTTTAAGTCAGACATTAAGTTTTATATAGTTGGTTGTGACTTATTAAATTATTGTACAATATGAGGATGCCCCTGTGGTCACAGAGGTACACTGGAAACCTGAGGTCATACTTGTAAATACATTTAATTGTCATAAGATGCAGAAAGGAATAGAAGAGAGTGTTCTCTACTGAAATATCACATAATTGTCAGGGAATATGAAGCACCCAAACTTCATAAAAAAGTTGTACATTTTGGTACTAAATACGTTTATAAATTTGCTTCCTCCAGCTGTAACTTGAAAGCTTCTCCTGTGAAATGTCAGCAAATAGATTACATGTCCTTACTATACCAAAACATGTACTGTCACTTCACTGAGGTGAGATGAAGGTAGGAGGTTTGCTATGACAACAGGACAGTTCTGAGCCATTTCATAAGTGCATACGGAGTATAATGACCAACTCTGGGTCAGCAGGTGCATAGTAATACATAGCATGTAGAGATTTATTGCAAAACAGAGCAATTATTTTGGAAGAGCTTCTACACAGAGGGCAATTCCATGTATTTAGAGCACATCAGCTACTTTTTAACAGATATAACAGTTAACTATGCAGACAACTTTCCTTATTCTTTATAAAATCATCTTTAAAAAACATCTTCTGTTTAAGATCTACAGAGTATTTTTCCATACCCTACTGTTTCTGTTAATCTAATTAATTTCAGCTTCACTACCTAACAGAACTGTTTACTGATACCAATAGTAAGCTCTTCTGTAATTCACAAAGCAAGCTTGACACAAATTTAAGATTTCTTGTTAGTACTCTGGAAAATAGTTTTTAAAGTTTTCTCAATAGTACTTTTAACAGAAAAGCATCCTCACTTCCAGTAATTTCTTAAAATTATGGAAAGCGTTCAAATTTCTTATCAATTTGAAGCTCATATGACAAGTATGAACTGAGTATGGCCTTGTTCTTGCTGCAAAAGGATAAACTCCACTGTACAGAATGCTTGATGTAAGTACATCCCTACCTTGTTTAGAATTATTCACATTCCACTCTTTTATCTATTGAAAGAATGTATTCTGTGGTTTCACTCCACATTTTCTTGATGTGCATTTTAAAGTTTCACTCTTGTGGGAATAATGTATATGTGCAAAGCATACACATGACGATTTTTAATCAGACTAGGGAGTTTCAAAGGAATGATTATGTCTTTGAAATTGAATAAGAAAAATGCCCATGATCTATTGACAAAAAGTTAAATCTGCAAAATGGTGCTTTGGACATAATAAGAAAGGGAGTAATCACAATCTCCCTCTCAGCTAGTTTAAGCACAGGTCTTCCAAAAAATCAAAGATAAAGACTTTTAAAATTAACTCTGATTCTGGCAATCTTGAGGAATTCAAGTCTTTCTATATGAACTATGACAGCAAAATACAGGCTTTGGAAAGATTAGGAAGCAATTGTAACTTACAAGGTATTTTAATAACCTTAGCTGTTATACCACACAAAAGATTCACAGGCAGACTAAAGAAGAGAGACTAAGCTTAAAATGCTAGTTTGGTATAATACTTAAATTGTAATTTTTTTTCCTTAAATAACGCACCCCTAAGAGGGACAGTTATGTGCATCTTGGCCTGTCTCTTTGTAAATGCTGAGAGTGGATTTAAAGCATGTGGTGCAATATCAAACTTAAAGTGAAGTAACACTAATTATGTTTTTAATGACTAACTCCATGGCTGTAAAAATTTGTTTAACAAGACACCCAGATACATTTATTGGCAGCTTTTCTTTGCTGTGGCCTCACCCTGGTAGGATGTACTCAGGAGATACCACACCTATCTGAAGGGGCAGAGAAAGCCAGCTGCATATCTTGGTAGCAAGCCTTCATCAGTGAGGATTGTTAAAAGGCTCTGACGGAGCTGTTAACAAAATAATTAGTCTGTAGTTGTGACCCCATGTATAACTTTCTTGTGTGTATTGTAAAAAAACTGAAGAAGAGGAACACCTCAGTTCTTTCAGTGAAAGCAATTATTTTTTTAGATTGTAAAATCAAAGTAAAGTCTAAATTAAATCCTCCCAACATTAGAAACTAAGATTATCTAAATTCACTGCACTTGAATACAGCTGCTTTTTAAAAATTCATCAAAATGTGTTTCAGCTCTAAAAACGGTATCAAATAAACACATACTGCAGGTCAGGTAGTGCTTCAGTATGTCCCTTTCCTGTATGTAATTTCAGGAAAGCATCATTTCCCACATGACGGAAGTAGATATCATGTTTATCTGTACAAATAGGTGTGTCTGTGTTTTCTTCATAACATGGTTTAAAGTCCAGTGGTAATATCCTTTTTTCTCACTTACATTTTCCTAAACATTCAGTTACCAAATGCTGTGCTGAGCTGTTCCCTATAAGTCAGCTTTGAAATACAACTAGGAATAGTAACTAATTTAAAAACAAGTCAAGTCAATCATAGCTATGTTACAGCTGCATACAGAAGCATTTACCTATGATGAGGAAGATATTATTATTTCATAACCAATTCTAAATCCAATTAAAATACAGGATCTCAGAGTACTTGAAAAATAGTTCAAGCAGTCTAAATAACCATACAATAACCATCCAGTTATCAGCAGTTTATCAATAATTTATTGGTAACAGAAGTAGCTGAGTCCAGTTATTCATACCAGATTTTGCTTTTGTTGCCAAATTATCCTCATTTCTAGTATTTGTTTTGCATCCTCCTCTCTCTGTGTTATAACTCAACTGACAAACCATAAAAGCCTTGTCAAACCTGAGTAATTCTGTGCATCTCTGCAACTAAAGCAGAGAAGACCATGGAAGAGCAACAGTCTTTTATCAGAATATTCAAGTCACTTTATCTTCCTTATGAGACCATCCACTGGAAACACATATCATGGTGTAAGTTACATAACAACTCATCATTAATGTGAACATTTAAATACTAGTCACACTGAACCTGTAGAGCATTCTGTACTACAAATACACTACTTAGTTCATCATCTAACCTATGATACAGGTTTGGTACAAAAATATTTCTTAAGGTTAAGTATCAGTTTTCTCAATTAGTCCTCAAAAACATACTAGAAAGCAGTACACTTCAGTTTTAGATGTAGGGTAGAACCCAGATACGCCAACTCAAGTTTTTGCTTTCTTAGTACTTTTGACTACTTATTTAGGCTGTTATTCAAATGCTATCACAATATAATGGCAAGCTTCTGACATTAAAGAGCAGAAAGTACTGAATAATATTTCATTAGCATCACAAGAAGATGATTTGTAAATGAATCAATTCAATATAAAGACTTTAGCTTCAGAGTGCATACAGGTCATCAGCACCTAACACCCTTCCCAGTTCCATTAGAAATCATAGCAACTGTTCTCAATATGTAGGGTCTAGACCCTGCAATAAAAGCGTATCAACAAGGGAAGTGTATAAGACTGACTAACAATTTGCTGCAAAAAAGGTCAAACTCAACAGTTGTGCTTAAAAACAGCCTCCATCTAAAATAACAAAAATGCAGGCTGAAACATACCATCTTGCTTGAAATGTTCTGCATTTCTGAAGCTTCGTAGCCAAAATTTGCTGATATAATGGAGCAGCATCTGTTTGGTTTCTTAATCACCACAGAAAATTCACCTCCTTCTGTGTCTGCTGGAAGAGCTTTGTAAGCTGCCTACACTGCCAACCTACAAGAAGCTGTACAGCCCCACGGCCCAGTGACCAGTCTAAGCCATCACTGCCTGCCACAGCTAGGCTTACAGATGATCAACAAGCCAATCTAACCAGTCACTGGGAGCCATCACTACAGCCAAGTTGAAGGCTTGACAAAATATTGCTGAAGCCACATTGTACAAAATACTAACTGGAAGCAAATTGTGCCACTGGGAACTGCTTCCAGTCCGGGAAGACAGGGGCACAAATACGCCCCACAGAGCTAGTCATAGGACAGAACATAGAGAGCACATGCAGGATGAACAACCTTCCCACCGAACCCTACAGCCACTGTTGCAGCAGTACCAGTACCAGATAAGCACCTCTATTACTGGATTTCCAAAGTGGAGTTGAAAAGCCAGAAAGAAGGCTACTTGGAGTGGTTGCCCTTGTCTTTCCACTCTATTAGGGTAGAGAATCAAGTAGGTCAGTGCAGAACAAGATGGGTGCATTTTGTTTCTCCATCCTAGGAGCAAATTTGCATAGTACCATTTTAACTCTGTCTGGATGATGGTTCTCAATGAGCACCATTATAGCAGCTTCCAATAATACCTCATTTTCCAAAAACAACATCTTATATAAAGTCCTGGGGACTTGAAGAGAAAGGGATGAAAGGCCCTCCACCACTACAATGTGCAAATTAAGGCAAGCACCTTTGCAATTCAAATCCACCCTCTGTACAGAGACACCTGTACTTCACTCAAAGTCACTTCTACAAATAAACACGTAAATTAATCTGGGCTAAACTCTGACCAATTTAACACAGTTACAGAGTAACTCTGGACCAGGAATAACCTGCTATCCAGGTTATTACTGATCTACATCAGTAGCTCCCAAAATATGCAGAGCAGTTATGTTCAGATCTGACCTAACCACTTTTTCCCCTGGCATTTTTCTCCCTTCTTAATGAATCAGTGTGACTACTGAAGCAGAGATACAGGTTGAGGGTTATTTCAGGGTCTGAGAGGTATGCAAAGACTATTTATCCTCTTCAACCAATAAAATTCATAAACAAGTGCTATTTTCCCCTAACTATCAAAGGGCAGATGCAACACTCTTCTGCTCACTGTTGCACAGGCTGCATTGCATTTCTGCTAGCTTAGGTGTATCTTGCCACTGCCAGCTTAAGAGTGCTCCTGGTGCTGTCAAAGAAGCAGGTTTGCCTATGAGTGAAAAACAGAGTCTTCTCACCTTGCTTCCAGACACAGATAAGGCAGGGAAAACATGGAAGAAAGGTGGAGCAGGACACTATGGGAAGAGGTAGGTTGCTGTGAAGTCACCAAAATGAAGGGGAGGTTCAGCTGACAGCCTGTTTGAAGTTGCAGATAAATTATTTGTACCCAAAGCAAGTGGAAAAATACTGCATCTTGCTGTGTAAGCAGCTCCTTCAGCACCACTCTTGCTGCATTGTTAGGTTCTCCTTCAGCTGCAAAGTTCTGCAAAAACTCTACACAACCTCAGCTTGCTCTGGGGTACTTCCAGGTAGAGGTCAACTCACTTCACCTGCTTGATATAACTAATTTCCACTAAATGCCTTCAACCCAGACCAATCCAAAGGGGACCAAAAAAAAAGTCATTACAGTAATTACTTTTAATAGTGCTGCCATGACATGTAGATACCCCCCTCCAAAAAAAGTGAAGAGCACTTGAGATGCACCTTGGGGGTGGATCCCCAACTGTAAAGAATGTGCAACCTTTGCTTTTTACTTCAAACATGGGTAATAAAGTTACCTATTGACATGACTCAAGACCAATCCACATAATGCCATCATGAAACAACATCCCAATACTATGAACCAGCAAGAAAGAATCCTGTATTGATTTTGTGCAAATCTGAAAGTATTACAGTTTATGCACAGTAATACACTTCTGGTTGAATATATTTTAGATAAATAAAAATGGCTACATAGCAAGGATTTGAAATTTGACATTTCTGTGCATCAGCATAAGAAATCAAATGTCATGTTTGAAGAGATTGCTACGAAGAGTCAATTTTTAGTTCCATACACAATACTGTCAACAAGTGCTCTTTATGGAGAGGCTCTTTGTTACAGTCAAGATGTCTCAACATGCTATATACTGCTTACTGCCTAGCTATGCAAAAAAAAAAAAAAAAAAAAAAAAAAAAAAAAAAAAAAAAAAAAAAAAAAAACCCAAAAAAACCCAAAACAAAAAAAAAAAAAACAAACCCCAAAAAACCCCAAACCAAAATAAACCCAAAAAAAACCCAACCAAAAAACCAAACCCAAACCCAAACCTACACTGTTTTGGCCATTACTTTCATTTCTCGAATTTTCCTAACAATATTTAATTTTTTAATAGGAAACTGTCCAGAACGGTACTACTAAAGCTTTTGTATTCAATTGTACATTAGTGCAATCAGTCTCTTCCTTCTGCCTTTTGTTTTTCTTTCAAGCCAGAAGGGATGTCTCCTAGCTCTTCCTTAATACCAATACAAAACAAGGAAATCTCATTTCTGTGTGTACATGCATGCAAGTCTCACAGGAAAGAAGGTATGCAATTCTATGCACTACAAACCATTTTACTTTACTTGTTCCTTTAAAATTCTGTGTAAAAAAGAGATAAAAAAATTCTTTCTCAAACCATGCTATTTAATAAAATACTTTTAGCCTGTAGGTTTTAGCAGGTAGTGTTTACTGTCCATGAACAAAGCTGTTATAGCAAATATACCATGGAAGCCCCTATCACTGCCATAGGCAGACATTTTTATCACCAAAAAAGCTTCATTACATAATATGCAAATTTTTCATCTGTACGTTGACTTTATAAAAATATTTTGTGATTCTAGTGTATGAAAACAAATGCATATAGTTAACTTCTCTATATCTACCTAATTTACAGGAGGATAACTACTAATCTGCACACAAACCCTATCATTAACACCAAAGCAAGGTGTTAGTCAACTACTAAGAAATAATGGAAAAGCTTCATTTCATATAAGAAGGTTTTTTTTCTCCCTTAAGGACATCTCGCATCAACAAAAATCAAGGAAATTTACATCAGGAAGTACCAAAATTTAAAGTGCCTGCAATTGTTTTGTACATTGTTAATTTAACTTGGTTTACTGACACCACTAAATACTAACGATTATAAATTATTTGAAACAACTTATGAAGTAAATGTATGTATGTATTTATGAAGTAAACTTATGAAGTTCAAACTGCACATGAACAAAACTTTGAAAAATTGATAGAAATCATCCCCAAGTCCAGGAAAGATTACACAGATGGCATGTACTTACTGAAATGACTGTATTTAGCACTTCTGAAAACTCATAAAACACTCAACAGAGCAAGTCATCCTGGGTTTGAAATACATTTCTCCTAAACCTTCTTCATCTCTTGCTAGCATATGTATCTTGGAAAGGGTACATGAGACTGCACTTCATCTTCTGAGCAACAAAAATCAGTATGAACTTGATTTCCCCTATCAGTATAACTGTATTGTTACAATTTCTGTACCATCAACTTGACAGCGATACAACCTGAGGTGGCAAAGTAGTTAATGTGCACAACCTGTAATCAGCATAGCTTGTAGGAGCTGAGTGTTGTCACAGACTAGAGTCCTGGGTAGAGCTTTATAGTGTAAATATAAGACAGTGTTGTAGTACACATTTTTATATTATACTTAAAATGACAGGACTTGAATTTTCATAAATTTTTAAAACCCCTCAACAAAATATCAAGTATTATTTTTAGAAACTAATATGCAGCTAATCAAATGTGGATGTCAGACCCACAAATCAATTCAAATTGACAGCTCCTTTAATTGAAAGTATCAAAATTACTTTCCCTCTCTATAAATGGTAAGTCTCCAATCTTCAGATGAAGCATGACCATTCCAATTCCCTCCCTCCCTTAATTTTCAATGACAATATGAAGACCAGATAATTTTCAAGTTTCATACATTATATACTTACATACATACATACTTACTCTAACACAATTTTGTTAGAACCGGAAAGCAAACCTGGTTCAAAATACCTAGCTAAGAGTTTAATTATGAAATTTTATTAAAGAAAAAATCCAATATGCTTGTCCTTACCTTGGTAGAAAGACACTTTCCACTACATAGAAGTCTTGCATAAGAACATCTCTGTCTGGTTTTGATGTAAGGTTTCCTACTGTGTATCCTATTCCCAACTGGATAGCACCTTTAATAGCTGAGGATGCAGTCTGTGTAGAAAGCAAGAATTCAAGCATGAGTTTGTTAAAAGCAGACTTGTGTTCTTTATCAGTAATATTATAGCTAAATGTGTTGATCATTTTCATAATAACAACACTCTGTCATCTTTACATGAAATAACTGATTTTTAATTCAAATATTTGAAACAATAACTATATACAAAGTGAAATTTTTCAAATTGCCCAAATAATTTAGACATGGAGTTCTAACTCAGCATAGAATCACAGAATAGCAGGTTGGAAGGGACCTCAAGAAGTTCAACCTTGCTTGACAAAAGCATGATGTAGACAACACATCCAAGCACCCAGTCAAGCCAAATCTCAAAAATGCCCCACACAGGGAAATCCACCAGTTCTGGGGAGATTATTCCACTGGCTGGTTGTTTTCACGGTGAAATATATCCATTTGTGATCAAGCAGAATATCCCCAGGACTATATTTAACCTGTTATCCCTCATATTTTCCATGTGACCCCTTGTAGAAATAGAGTCTCTATCTTCTTTGTAACCATCCTTCAAATACTGTAATGTGATAAATTTTCCCTCAACCTTCATTTCTTAAGGTTGAACAATCCCAACTCTCTCAACCTTTCCTCAGGTTTCCTAGTGCTTTGATCATCTCTGTGGCCCTTCTCTCCATGTTCTCCAGCCTGTCCATACCTTTTTGTATAGAGACCAAAACTGACAACAGTATTCCAGGTGTGGCCTGACAAACACTGACAAGAATGGGATAATCTCTGCTGCTGATGCAGCCCAAGATCCCACTGGGATGCTTTGCTGCAGCAGCACACTGCTCACTCACACTGAGCTTGTTGTTCACTAGGACTCCCAGGTCCCTTTCCATGGAGCTGCCCCCCAGCCTTGTCCTCCCAGCCTGTGCTGCACTCTTGGATTTGTTTTCCCAGGTGTAAAGACCTTACACTGGTCCTTGCTGAACTTCAAAAGGTTCTTCTTTGTCCAGTCTTCCAGCCTACACAGGTCTTCCTGCAGGGTGGCTCTCCCTTCCTAAGTGTTCTCTTGATTTTAAGTGCTCTGGATGACCATTTATGAAGACCTGAAACAGCACTGGGCCCAACACCAATCCCTGGAGAGCCCCAGTTGTGCCAGGTGTTGGAAGAGGAGCCATTTACCCCCACCCTGGGTGCTGCCTGTGGGTCACTGCAGCCACTGCACAGGCAGCTTGTCCAGACTATTACACAACAACTGCACCAGGAGGCTGTGGGAGTTCTTGGAGAAAGCCTTGGAGAAACACAGGCAGGCAATGTCCAATGCCCACATCAGCCAGGCAGGTTACTTTGCTGTGTGAGGCAATCGCGTGTGTCAAGCGCAATTTGGCCTTGGTGAACCCATGCTGGCATTTCCTAACCATATGCTTTGTCTGATTTGTGATGGTCCTAGGAAGATTCTTTCCATAACACTTTCCTTTGCCTTAGTATTAACCTTCAGAGTGCACAGCCAGACCCCAGACTCCACTATATTGCAATCACTGCAGCCAAAGCCATCACTAAGTGAGATATTACAATGCTGGTTTCCTTGGTTAGTGAGCAGCAAGTCCAGCTGTGCCTCATTCCTGGTTAGCACATCTACCATTTGTATGAGGAAGCAGTGCTGTATGCATTCCAGGAACTTGATGGATGCTGTGATCTGCTCTTTTGCTCTACCAAGAATGTCTGGACAGTTGAAGTCACTGAAAACACACACGATCTGTTATCCAAGAGTTGCTTAAGTGCTTCCTTGCCCTTTTTGTCTTGGTTTGGAGGTCAGTAGCAGATGCCTAATCTAATCCTCTTGGGGATGTCCCTTCTGATCTTGACCTAGAGGCATTTGATAGGGCTTCCATAGTCAGTGTAGTTGACTTCTATATGTTCATGATTTGCTTTTAACCCAGAGCACAACTCCTCTTCCTCCTTTACATTCCTGTCTGTCTTGACAAAACCTATAACCATCCTTTGTGATCCTCTTAAGACATTTACAATCTAACAGGACATTCAAATTGCTTCAGGATTGTGAAGCATACATTATATTCTGGAAAAAAGAGTCACAAATTCCAATTGATTGTACATGCATGCCAAGACATCACAGTGCAAGCTTATGGCTTAAATGCTGGCTCTAGATGCAAATAAATGTATTTATTACATTCTGCCTAACAGTCAGTGCAAGAGGTCCATTGACTGTGGGGAGTCCAGAGAAAAATAAAATGGGGAAAGCAAAATATCTCCGTAAAAATCTACCCTTATAAAGTGCAGTGACTAAATTCAATGGCCAGAGCTTGCAGCATATAGAAGACTTCAAAACATGAAACTGTGATACTACATAGGTGTAAATTGGGACAGCTCTGAAACTTTCCTGTGCTGGATAAACTATCATGCTGCATGAATTAAAAAACACCAGAAGTGAGTCAAAATCAGAAACTAGCCAAGAAAGGAATTTTTAACAAAACACAGAAGGAATGAATAAAGAAAACCATTGGTCAGGGTAAGAATGCTATGGGGAAGGGAGTATCTTCCCTTGCATGATAACCAGTTTGGAGGCAACATGTTTGGTCCCTGTTCTTAGGTTTTACCTCCTACCTACCAAACAAGCAGGAGACTAACAGAGGAAAGAGCACCAGAAGTTTCATGATCAGAACAAATTCAGCACTTGAACAGAACCATTCAGGAGTGGAAATTACATAAATGGTTCAAGTACACAAAGCTACTCTTGTTATAGTTCTTGGAACAGCATATATTAGAGTGGTTGCTTATTTTTAGAAAAGAAAAGACAAGAGATGTGTAGCTCTTAAATAATTAAGACTGCACAACAAGCAGAACTTATACTTGCATAACAGTTTAGAACCAGCGATTTGGTGGGAACAAACAACACTCCGTTCTGAAAATGCTACTTTGACTACTAAAACGATTTGGCTTTGTGTCATAAGAA
This sequence comes from Cisticola juncidis, assembly GCA_013400215.1. NCBI lineage: Eukaryota > Metazoa > Chordata > Aves > Passeriformes > Cisticolidae > Cisticola > Cisticola juncidis. The sequence goes on from VXBR01005909.1 coordinate 14,679, forward strand.
GAGTCACATTTTTCTTTCCTTGAAAGGCTTCTATTCATGAATGATTAATGCCCAACAAAAGCTGCAATTATGTAACTTTGATCAAACTAATACACATACAAATAATTCCTGCTTCATTGCTGGATGCCCATCTTGTTCACTGCCCCAGCAAGCGACTATGTCTGAAAGAACAGCAGATAGTACAGTACAACAGAGGACATGCCATTCAAAATAAACCCTGACAAAACCCACCAAACTTCAAAAACACCCAAGACAAGTAAACTGGCAATGTGATTTCAAAAGGAAACCTCTGGATCATCTTTCAAGCTCATAAAAATATCTGCAGTACTTTTTTTCAGATTCAAAAGACCCACAGACTTTTAGTCTATAGCAGGCAAAACATAAGGCCTGCTACTACAATGGCACAGACCTTTCCCACAAGGTTACCTTCTTGTTACTTTCCACTCATATTCAAGAGTGTCATTAATAACCACCCATCATTTCTTCAGCAACCACAAAAGTTGGTTTATAAGCAGTGTTATGAAATAATTCAGAATACTTTAACTGCTCTGAAACAAATTGAGAGCCACTACAGCATGCTGAAGGCAACTGCTGACCCAAAGTCCACTCTTTGACAGTCATCACTAAGATCAAAGGCAGGGAACCCAGCATGCCGTTAGAAACTGACAAGTATTGGTTTTTACAATCCATAAAATAAAACCAGAACAAGCCTTGTCTTTAAAATTTGACTTGTCTTAATTTTTTATATTATTATTATTATTAATCATAATAATAATATCACCATTAAATCCAAGGAAAAGACGAAGAATCTGCTTCTTAATTCTTGTGAATTTTTCTTTACTTGGGCACCTCTTTTGGCACCATGGCACTCTTCATTAGCACCTTGCCCATGAAGGCAGCAAAATCTAGTTTCAAACCTAAGCCCCTTATTTATTTCAACTGGTCTTGAATACTTTCATGCTGCAAAGCAAACAGTAAAATTCAGCAAGCTTCTGTGCCATGGGGGTTTTTTCGTCTTTTAGAGACTAAAATTTTTCTTCCTATTAGCCTCATGAAGAGGTTTAGAAAATGGCCCTGAGACAATATGTTAGCTGTAACTGTAAAGCTGACAGTGCACAGTGACAATATAGTGACTCCCAGATAATTTAACCTGTTATCAACCTTCTGAAGCTGAAGAAGTATTAAGGGATGAGAATAACCAGCAGGATAAACATGTCAGGGAGTTTTAGGTTATGAAAGTGACTGAATTTATAACAAATGGTGTTCACTATGACAGCTGTCTTTGTTACATAAAGGGGCACAAAGTAAAACTTCTCCCATCCTCCTTTTGCTGTTCAGGATATTACTGTCTACTGCACAGGTGCTTTGATGCTTTTATCCTTGTATAAAAAACTGAAACTGTCCTCATCATGATGAAACGTACCTTTGTCTCTTTTTGTCAAAATTAGCTATATATTTTTTCTGTATTTGTCATATGGCTTTGCTAAAAAAGTTTGTAGATATGAAAATTTGTATGCAGACTCATAAAGCATAACAGCAGTATATAATATGGAACACAGGTATATGGAATATTTGCATCACTGATACATAATCTAGCACTCAATGCACTGTTCTCTTAAATTACTTTCTCTGTAGATTGGTCTTCCACTTGCTCTACATTATCCTAAGCTGAAATCCTTTTTCAAAGTAGCAAAAGAAATGAGAATTTAAATCCTCTTAAATCAGGTCTTAAGTTTGCACATGATCCCACAAATATACTAAGCAGGATTTAGACATTATTTTTCCTACAAATACTTTCAGGTAGTCTTCTAAAACTTAAATTTGTTATTTTCATGAAACAAAGGTGTTAATCAGACACACATAATGCATATAAAGGCAGTTCACATTTAGATAACAAAAAAAAACCTAACTGAAACTATATAACAACTGTACAAGTTAGGGACAAGGCCACTGACATGATTGAAAAAGTTTGTCCTTTAAAGTAAGTGAAAAAAAATTCAAGGGCAGCAAAAAATATGGATACTTTAATTTCAGCAAGGATAATTTAAATTGGCCAATAATTATTTCTGTTAGAATGTGAAGGGTGTAAATTACTGGCAAACCTGACAAACCCCTAAGGTGTCAGTAAATGTACAGGCTCCACTGTACACAAAGATTTTAGATATGGTAAATGGATTTATTCTTTTAAACAAGTGTCCTTATAATTTCTTGGTGATTGTATAGGACTATTAATGAAATCAATCATTCAACAAACCATGAGCAGATTGGAGCTCAGCAGGAGGACACAGGCTTCGTCTAATCTAATAGAAGTTCCTCTCTACTGTCATTCACAGTTATTTTTCTGTTTATCTTTCAACTCTCAATTGTTCTTTGCTTAATCTATATGCATTTCCTATTACATGCTCATAAAATGTAACTAACATTCTAGGTTTCTTCAAAAGTAGGCATCCTAGGAAAACCCTTTAGAACTTAATGAATGTGAACTTTGTCCTTGTTTTTGTGTTCTCCCTTTTTATAACATTTTATTGTATTTGAAGTTTGACCTATGAACTTTCTACAGCAAATATGGTGGTTTTTCCAGAAGACAGCTTGTTTATTGCAGGAGCCATAAAGTGCTCAAAAGAAATTAACTCTGCCTTGGAAATTCTACCTCATTTTCATTGTGAAAGGCAAAATGACGATTGCTTTCTTTCATCTTCTCTACTACTGTCATTCAAACAGGTTTTAAAATCTGCCAAATGAAATGGCACAGACACTAGCTACCTAGTTCTTTGTAAGAGATGGGGAGAAAAGAAGCCTTCACTGGTTAACACTGCTTTGCAACCATGCATCCCACAAAGTAGTTGTCACTGGTTCACTTCTCTCTGCTACTGTATGTGGAGAAATCTGCTTTCATTTCCCTCACTATCCCACGCTTTTCCTCTGTGGGACAATGAACTGAATTGAGGTAGAACAGCTACCTGCCCCCAAGCAGAAGTCTCAGTGAAATAAATAAACTTTTTAAAAAAGGAAGAAAAATATTCATAGGTGTCACTTGATTAAAATTTTTGAAGCCACATGGCTTATGCCAGATCTGAATTTTTTACAAGTAGGCATTTGTTCTTCAGTTTTACTAGTTACCGTAACTCCCAGGAATCCATCCGCACTATCACTTCCATGCAAACATAGCTGATGTTTTCCAGACTTCTGAGAAGATATAACCTGCCATAAATTGTGTAAACTCTTAAGCCAAACCATCTGAAGAGAGTGCTTGTTGAAAATCAATACATCTTCTTCACATAATATTTAAAAAGAGCTCACTTAGAATATTAGGAAATTTCAATTAGATTCAAGATGTACATGTGGTTATTGCTTAGTCCATTGCTCGTGCACTAGATCTGTCTTGTCTTTGAGTGCCTGCTGTGCTTACAGTCTCATTGAAACAAGACTTCTTCACTCTGCTTCCACTGAAACTTCTGGATGGAGATGGCTACCCCATCTCAGCATGCTTTGTGCAGCTGACATATAATAAATCACAAATAGGGACATAAGAGTAGAATTACCAGAAAATCCCATTAAAATTGCTGTTTCTCCACAACTTGTAATCATGGATCACTACGGCCACAGTATCCCTCCAATCTTTCTTCAGTTTACACTTCTCTCTAGCAGATGTTTGCCCACTTTCTGCAGGTCACACTTCATGAAGATGGGCTCCGGCCCATCTTGTGTGTGACTGTGCAATTGTTACAGTTCAATTGCAATCAGAATAACTATCTTATCCAAGCTGAATCTAATCCCTCTTCATTTTCCAAAACTGGATTCAGGTGACTCCGTGGCTTTCAATTAATTTTTCCTCCACTTAAAAAAAAAAAAAAATATTCCTAGGCTTCAGTAGTAGACATGAACCCAACTACTCTGGTTGTTCTATCTTTGAGGAAAAGAATTTGTGACATTTGAGCTTGGAAGTAGCCAGGTCCAGGTAAAGTCAGTAAAGACAGTCCTTTTAGTATCTTTGTAGATGCATAAAATCTACCACTGAGGTCCCAGTGCAGCAAAACCTCCAGTGGTAAAATTGCTGTGTCTACAAGAAAAGGTACCCTGCCTGCAGGCATTAGATGCAGGGCATAAGCTAAAAGTGATGGAGCAATGCTGCTTGCACATGACTGCAAGCTCTAACAATAGGTAGCTGGCTTCCTTTATCCAGGCACATTTCCAATGCTCCTGGCAAAGTGACTCACCATATGCAGTTTTGAACAGGTTACATAAAGTGCTTGTAAAACACTAAACAGAAGAGCTGCAAGATATGTAATGACTAGAAACAAACTCCAATTATACACTTGTGTGGCAGCCTTCAGCATAAACATAGAGATTGTGGCAATCCAGTAAGAGATTTTCACAAGTGCACATTTACATCTATTTTATTTGCTGGTGTGATTTCCTTCTACATTTCTAATGTGCTTTAACAGACCTGTCTGTCCCTCGTTCTTGCCACCATCCTATTACTAAGTGTCAGGATGCTACTGAAACCTAATTTGACAGGGAGCAGTCTCAGGCTTGTGTGATTGATGACATTGCAATCTAAAAACTGCATGTGTGTCAGCAACTTCTCACAACAAAGTCTGCAAAATGTGGAGAAAATGAAAAAAAGTGGCAACCGCATACTCCAGATGTCTGTGACTGGCTATGAATATCCAAGAAAAACTATAGTCTGATGGCCTGATTTTTGCAAGCATGCGATGGAACAAATAACCAGTATCTCTTGAATCCCTTACCCTGTTTCTCTCTGAGAAAAAACCTCACAATAAAAAAAAACCACCAAAAAACCACAAACCCAACCAAATAAAAATGCAGACCAAAAAACCAAAGCAAAACAAATGCAAAACTAATCCAATCTAACCAGCAAAACCTCCATTCCAAAACAACTGGCCACAGTCTGCACAATTTACCATTTTTTTGATCTCAAAGTTATTTTAACTCCTTACTTTAAAAGCTGCATAGAACATGTATCTGTGAAGTGTCTCTTTCATTAACTAAGTTCTTTGATCTGGGTGACTGAAACACTTTATTATTCATAGTAGACTTAACAACTCAAATTGTACAAATAGACAGAAAACCCGTAAGTAGTTTCAGATTATAATGTTTGTAACAAATGCATGCAGCTGAACAGCTTAGCAGCCTCACCTTAAATAACATCATTTAAAAGAGAGAAAAACATCTGGTTTTCAGAAGGAGGGAAAAAAAGCCCAACCAAAAAAACCCCACCAAAAACCTAAAAGCTCCACAACCAGTAAACAGAAAGTTGTGTTCCCTCTCCTCTCAAGACTTTGACTAGATAATAACAGACACTAAAAAGCTAGAAGACATTTGTGTCAGCATGCAGCAGCAGAAAAACTGAAATCTATAAAGAAAACAGGGGAAAGAAGCAGCATGATTTATAATAGAAATCATGCTCTGTCTCGGTGCAGTTATGCATTTTAGAGTCTGAAAGAATAGGGTAGCAATGTTTATGCAAGCCCTTTCACAAGGCTGTAGTAATGTAAAAAATTTCTTGGAACTTCAAGATGTTTACATTCATGTAGATGGCAAGTCATCTGACTACTGTAGGAAAATGAAGAGCTGGAGATTTAATTAATACAGATAAAGATGTTACCTACCTTTATTTTAGCTGAGATGAACACAATAATAAAGAAAATACTGCAATAATCTAAAATTCCAGAAAAAAACCTGATAGCCTTACAGACTACTTATTATTCTGGAAAGTTTTATCACGGATGAAATCAGAGGCACTCTCCTGGAATGTGTTTTCATCTAAGTCAGGTTAACTTAAATCAATGAAAAATAGTCATCACTATATAAGGTTGTAATATGTGGATAACAGTTATAGCTTCTACACCTTTATTATGTTAAGAAAAAAAAAAAGAAGTGGAAGTGACTTCTCTAAACAATGAGAATAGGTTAGCAAGCACAGTCTGACTTCAGCACTAAATTAGTGTCTTGTCCAAGTGTTTCCACTGTGGTGACGGGCAGCAGTAGATTGGAGCAGAAACTGCCCAAGTAGCTGAAAAACCACCAGCTGAGAAAACAAGTTCTTCCCCAGCCCAAACTTCTGGAGAAAGTGGCACAGGCAGTCACAGGAAGGACTGCAAGGACTACTCTTGCTCTATAGAGGAAGATCTCTCTGTGTAACTTACCTAAAACCATGAAATTAAATAAGAAATTACATGAAATGCCTCTGGATGAACACAAGTCCTACCAGGCTTACCCTATACTTCCAGACATATGCTATTGATACCTCTGACATCCATTAAAAAAAGGAAACTATGTATATGGAATATCTAAAGGAGGTAAGGATCACAGATTGCTCTAAGGAATTTGTCTTAAGAAAAGAGAACCATTGTTAAAAGTGAGGCATCAGGCAAATATATGCTTCCAGTTAGCTCAGCGTGGATAAATTTTGAGGTCAAAATTTTTAAATATTTTTTTTAAATTATCACAAAAATGAGGATTATGATGATAATATTTGATAGTAATTAACTAAATTATTAGGGGCATATGCAGCACAGCATCTTGAACACAGAACAATTGAAGGTGTACTTATATGAGAAGGAAATAAATTTGCATAAGATACAACAACTGGAGGCTCAGGGACAGAACTTGGAGGTGATAGTCACTTTGATCTGTCAGTGGGATGTGGCTGTGAATCCCAGATCTTGCTAGAGGTACTTCAGGCAGATACACAGTAGAATTTGTGCCATAGTGAGAAGACTTTACACAGCTTTCTCTGAAAGGCTGTGAATTTATCGTTGAAAAGGAACAGAGAAGAGTATGTGGGATGACCAGGGGGAATGTAAGCTTACCTATAGCTACTACTAGTCTCATCTCACAACATAAACCTGCAGAAGGATTCACCTCAGGTGCTGAACATTCCTTCCTTTCTCATACTAATTGTCAAGACAAATTTCAATTTCTATATTTTGAAATTGTCAGTTGGGAAATTTAAACTAAACTGCATTTAAAACAAACATTATTTCCTTTCATTTCTGAGAAAACTATTTGGAATGCTAAGGCCACTGAGGTACTGGCAATGTAACTGCAGGAAAAGGGATGGGAAAATAAATAGATTAAACTCCTTGACTTTACCAGCAATACTGCAAGCAAAACCTAGAAATTAAAAACCCTAATCACTCTACATACTGCAGTAGCATGTGTACCTCTGAGCTAGATTACAGAAATTAATTTAAAAACATAGTCACCCTTTCTTGGAGGTGATCTGCCAAAATAATGATCAAATTCAGTAGCTAACAATTTGGCTGCCTAAATATGTAAAGCAAAATTTGCATTTATAGCTCAGCTTAGTAATCAAAATTGCTAGCGGACATAAATAATGGTGGTCACAGACAAGCAGTATCAGGAAAACAAAGCCCAAACTAGTGTCAGCAATAACTAAATAGACAATTGATGCATGCTCCTACATTAAATATGTCCTCTCTTAAACATCTCTTCTGAAAAAAATACTTAGCAAACAAATTGTAGTCTGATTGGCAAAGCACTAAAGATGTGCTTTGCCTTTCAGGTTTGTAGCATGAAAAGACACACCATATAAGATTAGAAGCATTTGGAAACTTAGTAAATTTCTTACAACAGTGTTTATGCCCAGAGATGTATCTGTTTCCAAGAGCAAAGAATTGCTATCAATCTAGCAAGATGGTGATAAACTTCAAAGCTGGACTGAACAAATTTTAAATAGTCAGCTCTGTGGTGGATAGAAATACCTTATGATTTCACAGATGGGATAAAGTAATTTCAAAAATCCTGTGGAACGTTTTATTTGTTCTTGGTCTTAGTCAGTTCTAATATATTCACATACAACAGGTCTGAATTACTGACATGAAGGGAAAAACATACAATAAAAAGATTGAAGGTTACTTACCTTTTTATACGTTTTTTCTTCATTTGGCTTTCCAGCAGTAACATCTCCATTTTCAGTAACAGACGACATCTGACAACAGAAGCTTAAGTTATGAAGAAGATATTTGCTTTACAAAAGTAACTGTCAAAAAAATATATAATTTACTATCCATTTTTGCTAAATTCAAACTTTTCAGAGGACACCACACTACCAAGATCAGTCACATATCTAGGATATTCCTGTAAATATTTTCTACACAGACTAAAAGGACCGCCCTGGCCCATGAAGACGTCCAGCATATGACTGATTCTACATGACTGTTTCCTTCCCCACATCAGTATGCAGTGAAATCTTGCTTCTCAGCTTACTGCTTGAGTTGAAAGGGCAAAACTATGAAGCATGTGAGCCAAATATTCAGTGGTATGTCTCAGTAGTCTAAGGTCCTTGACTGCATCAACATGATGCATCTCCTTAAGGTAGCAAGGAGATCACAGAATCACACTGCATTACAGAATATTCTGAGTTGAAGGGACCTACAAAGATCACTGAGTCCAATTCTTAAGTGAATGGCCCATACAGGGTTTGAAGCCATAGCACTGGCATTATTAGCATTGTGCTCTAACTATTTGAATCACATCTCATCACAGCTGTAAAGCCATTCTAGACCAAGAATAAACCATTAAGATAGAGATCACCTTGGTCAGACAGTCTGAGTTTGTCTGCCAAAGGCACGATGACAAAATAATTCTAGATTTTACCAATACTGTCACAACAGAACTACACTTACCCTTACAAACAACAGGACAGGTCATCTGGAGCTGAGAGTGAAGATCAAGCCATTCATTGGTGTTAAATGTTTTCCACAACCTATTATTAGAAAAATCTGTCATCACTATGTCTTAACAAATTTCCATCTCTCAGAATAGCTGTAGATTTTCTTTTACTACTATTCTTCAGCCCAAGAAAGCATTTATCTACAAGTGATGCTTTTCAAGAATCATGTCAAATAACTTGGTTACTATACTTAGAACTTACTGTATTTAGAACATACTATAACTTGGTTAATATCCTTAGAAACGAGCAGTATTACACAGGAGGGAATCAGGGCAGAGTCATTCCTTTTTGCCTAGATATTTCACCCCTGTGGCACAAGCAACTCTACAATAAAACATTTATGTAGAGCAATTCACATACATGCTCTGGAGTGTTGTGTAATTACATGTGTTATTAATCTTATAGCCTTATGATTTCCAATCACTTATAAGAAATGGCTGGGATAGTTTGGAAGACAGCACATTAAAAATTCGCAGATAACAAAAACAAAAAATCTCATGATACCTCAAATGAGAGGAAAATCTTGTTTTGTCTTTAAGTAGTACAAATAGTACCTTGTACAAAACTAAAAATCGGTAAAAAAAGTATTCTCAGGCCTCATTCACTGATTTTAATTTTCCATTAATCTGAAGAGCATATTTAATACTACCAAGGAATCTTTTCATAAAAGGTTTCAAAAGTCAGTATTTTCCTTTTCTTTGGAGAAGCACCAGAGCCAAAAAAAAAAAAANCAAATTGAAGCTTGGAGTTACTGAGAAGAAAACAATGCCTCCTTAGAAATACACACTTCTTACATTACCAAAATATCAGTATTTTCCTCTTGCAGCTATTTGCATTCTTCACTGTCGCCTCTATGTAAGTAACGTTTCTTAATCAGTAATTCCTTCATTTGGATGTGCATATAGGATGTCTCCTATACATTGAACTCCTACTTAAAGGCAACAACTTAGTTTTTATAGCTTTTAAAATTGTATGTAGTTCATCTCACTCACCTATATTCACACATTTAATCTTAACATTCATCAATGCTTACAACACAATCAGTACACAAAGGCGTAAAGAACTTATTAAAACAGCTTTCATAGGAAACGTAATTTTTAATCACTAGTAGAAGACTCTTTAAATAACTGATCACTGGGTTAAAACACCAATCCCCACCCAAGCTGTTGTTCTCCACATACCTCCTCAAACTATTGATAAAATATGATGTTCTACTAGACACAAAACTTCCTAAATTATGAGCACACATACTAAGCAAAAGCCAAACATAAATGCAACATGAGAGCTTGCTCTCAGTAAGTGAGCTGAAGAAAGCACTCATGCTAGACTTGGGAGAAAAGCCTGGGGTTTTTCCCAGCATGCACAGACAAATTATTCAAGAACACTTTGCTCAAGTGATAATATACCCCTGCAAAGCTAGGAATGACAGGGAAGTAGACAATGAGAGATGCTACATGTATATAAAGTCGTACACTACGAAGAAGGTAATTTTTTCTTCTATGTGTCAGTTTCCTAAAGGCATCTAGAATAGAATTATTTTGGTTCTAATCTTTTATGAAACAGAACACACAGCTCTATCTTAACTGTGACTGTGTTAAAAAAATTCCAAAATCTGTGCTGTGACAACCATCTCTTGTTCCATGTTAACAGTTTTTTGCAAAGCAAGTATTACTTTGTGTATTTTCTTCCAGCCCTAGAGCTACTGAAGTGGCACATGGTGCCTTTTCACATGCTTGATAATATTCAGAGCAACAGCTACTGTCTCTGTTCTGATGAGGTTTAACAGTTCAAAGACAGGTCACAACTTACAGTCATGGACTCACTTCCAGACTAAGCTACAACTATTTATTTTTTGTTACCATAGCAGGAAACCACTGTAGCTAAAGCACTGAATCTCTGTATGTACCTGACAAAGGAAAAGCTTACAGTAAAAGCTCAACAGTGTAGGGGCAGGGAGAGGAAGAAACATTTAGTTTCAAAAATATTGTAGTGTGCTGACTGCTGATTGTAGTGTGGGATAAAGCCAATTTTCTTCACAGTAGCTAGTGTGGGGTTATGTTTTAGATTTGTGCTGGAAACAGCATTGATAATCCATGGATGTTTTCCACTCTTGCGTAGTGGAAGGCCTTTTCTGAGGCCTTGCTGAGCCCAGCCAGCGAGTGAGCTGGGGATGCACAAGGAGCTGGGAGAGGACACAGCTGGGATAGCTGAATCCAGCTGACCAGAGGGAGACCCAGACCACATGGCATCATGCTCAGCATATAGAGCTGGGGAAAGAAGGAAGGGAAGATGGTCAAAGCAACTGTATTTTCCTTCCCAAGTCAGCACTAGGTGTGATGGGGCCCTGCTTTCTTGGGAATGGCTGCCCTTAGGAAATGGTGCATGAATTCCTTGCTTTGGTTTGCTTGCATTCGTAGCTTTTGATTTACAGCTTTTTTCACACCTATTAAAGAGTCTTCATCTCCACTCCTGAGTTTTCTCACTTTTACCCTATTGATGCATTCCCCCATTCCATCAGGGGGTAGTGAGCCAGTGTGTGTGGGGCTCAGTGGCTGGCTGGCCTTAAACCACGAGTGAAAGATGGCTGTAAAGATCTCCTTTTTAGCTTCCTAGATGCTATCCTAACTGACAATAAAGAAAGAGAAACATTAAACTACAGTAGGAATTTAAAGAGTATTTTTCCTGAATACTCTTGAAGACTCAACATTTTTGTCACAAGCCTTATGTGCAACAAAAACTACTGTGACACGTACAGTTCTTGAAACACAAGTTTAGAGCCTTCAGTTCCAGCCTTCTGCTCTGAACACCTCCTAGTCCTAAATGCAGTCTCAAAAAAATCACATCTATTCAATATATGCTTCAGGAAAAAAAATATGTTTCACAGTTTAGTTTCTCACACTAGAATCATAGAACCACATGCTTCTTAACTAACACAAACTGTAATTTCCATCACTCTGGGGGAAAAATGCCCTTATGCATTTTCCCTAGAGCTACAGGGAAACCTTTTTAATTTCTCTGATCAGCCAGAAGCCCACGGTGTTAACACCACCCTGCCCACCACATAGATGGCATTTTGAGAACTAAGATGACAGACAGCAAATGTGAGCTTCCTACCCAGCTTTGATTCCTTGTTCTTGAATTTTTAATTACATGTTCCTTATATAGCCAAAATTTATTTTTTACTAACAGCATCAGGTAATGCATTTTTCCAGATTATAAATAACTATTTATTAAAACTAATCTGTTTTTACACAACCTCAGTTGCTGAGGCCCTGCTCACTTGAATAGGTATTGGTACTTATACCTGAACGGCCTCTCACCTCAATTTAAAGTTAACATTAGAACTCCCAGCAACTTCAGTGAAAGCCAACATCCATGAAAGATGCTATTGCTAGATTCCTACAGGCCCATGTATTTGTTTATTCACCTAAAAATCAGTTCTGCTTTCTTTTCATTACCATGAAAACTTTTTGTTTTGAGGATGCATTTCTTAGCAAATTTAGATAATTTTTTTAAACAAATCCTTTCTTAAAAGCACGAATAAAACATACTGTTGAGGAATCACACTCCAAATAAAAGCCATGTAGCTTTTCACTATATGTACTGCCTTGTTCTGATTGATAGGTAAAACTGAAATATTCTTCCTAGCTTTTAAAATAGACGTATCCCTGGGTGTACTGCTGTCAGGCTTCTGCAGTGAATTAGAAACATCATGCAAAAGAAAACATATTTATAATTTCTTACAGGTATAATCTTTAATATTTAAATATGAGCAGTAAAAAGCAAGACAAAACAAGATTAAATGAAACTTTAAATTTTCCAGTGGGCAGAGGGAGAAGACTAGAAATTAAAGAATACCAGAAACAATTATGCATCTTTAAGATTAATAATATACAAATAAAATAGATGGTATGGTACAGATTTTTCAGTCTGAAACACACAAATGCATTTTCAGAAAACTCTTCGGTTTGTTTTTTTTTTTGCAAGTGAATGTATTGGGATGGAATATTTTGTATTCAATCTACAAATTCATTCTCATAGTTCTGTGCATTGCAGATTACCTATTTATTTAGCTGTTTCTTAATCCTTGAACAGTTCTCTTTTGCCAGGAGGACACAAAATCCTCAGAATATGGTAAGTGACTTCTCAGAAAAGAACAAAGAAACCTATATTAAATTCATACCAATGATGGTTCTAACTCAGAACCAGACAAAAAAATTATCAGAATAGTAATTTTATCTGTCCTAAGTAACTGGGAGTTTACACACCAAGACTGCATTCTTTCTTGATCACAGCAGTTTGTCAGCACAACATGTAAGGATGTTGACAAGAATTTCTAGTCCTACAAACTGCATTTATAGTGAAACTGCATTTTAATTCCATTAAAAAGAGTCCTCAGGTCAAATTCCTTCGTAGCTTCTGTCTCCCCTCTGTTACTACTTCGAAGCAGCTTCTTCTAATACAACTATGAAAACCACGGTCATTTCATTACTGCAGAACTCATTTTTCTGGTGAGATTCGTCCAGACATATTTTCCTTATGGAAGCTGTGAGAGTAGCTTTCAAAGTCAGTTCTTGAACTCACTAAAAGGACCTGCAGATATATAAGGCAGCATTCTTCCACCGAACTACACTGGTGACTCAGTCATACTGCCAGATTTCAGCTAGTGTGAAGCTGGAGACCTTTGTTACACAAAATTTTGCCAAAAGGGGCAAATCTTCTAAGCCAAAAATGCTCTACAGTGGAAGAAACAAACACTATTTATTAATGAAAAGCTGCTCTTTTCATACTTGTTCTCTTGTGTTTCCCCCACCTCAAGCTCAAGTACCCAAAACCCATCTGTGGTATTCTTGGAGCTACCTGAAGGCAGCCCTAAGATCAAAAGGCACTATTAAAGCTAATTCCCTACTTCTTTGAAATTATGAAGACTTAAGTTCATACCTTCTTAGGCACTGAACAAACTTCTCTTGCAGATGATACATCTATGAAGTCTCCCTCCTGCCTGGATTCTCTGCCAATTAATACAATATCCACAATAGCACTGGATTTCCAAATTAGATCTCATCTTGTTTATTATTCCATGAAACTTCCTAATACTCTGGACCACTGTCAAATTTAGTTTACAAACTTAGGTCAATCAAAATAGTCAATAGTTTTTTCCCTACCCTCTCCAGTAGAATTTGAACAGTAGGTTTAGTTATCAGATTATTTGTAAATGAAGGGGTTTGGGACACAAAAAACACCCTCTGACACACAAAAATTGCCTACATATATCTTGTTTTCACACAAAATCCAACCAAAGATATCAGCATACCATCAACATTATTTTCAGAAGGCTCAAGAGGCAAATGACTTGTTAGCTTCAGGTGAATAGTTGGACTTATATTGGTTTTATTACATTTTATCTTCTTAAAGGAGCGTTTCTCCATGCTTTAAAACAATGCTGACTATAATTTTCATGGTTTAATTGCCTTCCTTCTTAGTTTACCAGACAATGAAGTGTAATGTTTAGAAAGTTGCAAGCATTGCTAGGCAGAGTGCCAATACACACATCTAAACAAGTGAAAGGAAGCATAATTTAATGCACAGAGCGGTAAAAGGAGTGGTAAAAGGAACAACACATCAAAGATCCAACAGCTTTCTCAACAATCATCACATGTTAATCCCCTCTCCAAAAACCTTATGTCTTCTAATGTCAGAGTGCTTGGGCAGTTACATAGCCTTCAAATAAAAATTGAGGTGTATGTAGCCACTTAGTTACAAGAAAAAAAAGACACAATTCAGGTCTCTCTCTCTCTCTCTCTCTCTTTTTATTTTTAATAATATCCCAGACACTAGCTTATGGAATAGATTCACTTTGTACTAAACAGACACATAGACATCTAAGATCAAAATTGTATGCTCTCATATCTGAAATATCTGAAGAGTAAAAGATAATACATATTTTTCAGCTGATGTATCATGAGAATGAAGTAAATGTTTACATGTTGCAATGGACTCAATAAGGATTAGAAAGTCATGAAAACTTCAAATCTGAAAAAAATTCAGATTTTCAATCTGAGAGCATTTAATCCACCCAGTGTCTGTAATGCCTGTCAGCCTAATAAACCTCTGCTGTCAACTGCTGTGACTTCCACTCTTCACAGAAGTACTGAAAGATCTCTCATGTCTTTCTAGGCATTACTGCAAAAGTAGAACAAACTTCTTACTGCATCATAAACACCATTAATTTATGCCATTAAAAATGTAATTTTAAAAAGATCTATTTTTTCTGTCTGTCCGGCATGGGGAAAAGTAAGTGTCATATAAATTTAAAGAAGAAGGAGGGAAAAAGTAAAGAAAAACCCCGAACAATTAGGTTTGAAACCTTGTCAAGATCTCCCAACACATAACTGATTATGGAAGTTTTAAGGATGACTGAAAATAAAATCTTTGTAAAATTTGTGATAGCACTATTGTTGCACTTGTGAAAACTGGAAAATGCTGGTTTTTTTTAATTAATCCTGGGATGGACATTTCAGAGTAAACAGCTAAAAAAAAAATCAGAAATTGTGTAGCTTGTGATTCCTAACAAGAAAAGCCAACCAACCAATAAAAAATCAAAGCAAAAAAAGCCCTGCTCAGTCTACCTATCTCATATCTTTTTTATTTTGCCTCAAAAATGATAAGATGAAAATCCAAAGTAGTATACAAAGTGATGAAATTCACAAATTAAAAAAAGGGGGGAAAAATCTCATCTTTCTCCTGGTCTTTGCAATACTGTCAGGCAAGCACAAATGCTACAGAGAAAGCAGCAAGCAAAAACCAACATAAAACTGCCATTTAGACTGTTCATCTACTCTAAGTCATGTCAGCTATTCACACCACCTTTATTTGCCAAGCTTTAATAACACACATTAGTTTCCGTGCCCTGCCAGATCTTTTAGTCTCTCAGCAACTAATCTGAGCACAATGCTAAAATTCTGATACTGTTTGATTTCTACAGTTGCCCTCCCCTCCTTCCTCCTGTCAGTTTCAGGAATAAGGCACAGTACTTGGATGTCTTTTTAAAATGTCATAATAGGAGTAGTATTTTTTTCTTAGTTTGCTGGTTGGATTTAAAAAGTAACTTATCATAAAATTCATACTGTAAAAAACACATGTTCATATTGTAATGCTTTGATTTACTGCAAGAAAGGTCAGATTATCTATCTTCCTCCTTTAGCTTTCAGTTGGAAAAAAAAAAGAAGATGTGGAACTTCAGAAAATACCATCTCCATCAAAGTCTACATCAGAATACATCTGATTACCCAGAAGATTTGACAGCCTACAGGAGTCCCTCCTCTTCCATTTAAAGTAGTAGTCCTTGTGCACTAACCTGTTCTTCAAGGTCAAACACACTACCATTGTAATATCCAAGGTCACAGAAACAGCCAAAACAACATCATAAACTATAGCTACAAATCATATCCTTCATTTCAAAAATAATCTGCTGTGATTCTTTAAGATGGAAACTTTTTTACAACAATGCAAATAAAACTGAAAATTCATTGAAGGTACCAAGCTGTAGAAGTCCTTGGAAACACAGCATACCATGCTCCTTCAACAAAGCACATAAATCTTCATTTGTAACTTCTGTATTTTGTGAATTCTGCATGTGACAGATAACTTGCAAGGAAGAGGTCGGTTGAGCTTTATACCCCCCTCCAAAAATTTCCAAATTTAGGGCTTCCTTCCAAGGACCTTACTCCTCTAGAGCCTCTTAGGGCTCACTCCTCTACTCCTATCAGCCTACTTAACATTTATTGTCAACTATTGTGTCTTCTGCTCTCCCCAGAAGCACTTAAGGATCTCTCACGTATTGCCAAACACCATCCGTAAAAGCAGAGTAAACTTTCTACTGTGTACTAGATGGTGTTGATGTCTTAATAACTAAGGGACTTTTCCAAATCAGTGAGCTCAGATCAGCAATCAAAAAGAACAAACATTTGATCTCTGACATGACTGACGTCACGTTGTATATCTTGCAGAAACTGTTAACAGGCCCTCCCTTTACAAAGTGAAATGGCCCCATCAACTTCTCATTAGTTTGTAGCAGTCTGAAAGCATACAAAGCAGAAAGGCGTATTTGTACATAGCCAAAGAAGACTTCACAATTGCTACTTATGTTTTCACAATTCTGATTTCATGTGCCAACAGTACTTTTTAGAAGACTTAGCAAGTTTTTTATAAAGCCATTTGAAATTACAAATTAATAAAAATTGTCAAAATGCAATTTTCTTTGAAACAATTGAAAGAAGGAAACATCTGCATGCTACATACAGCAGTAAGCAATATAAGTTAGGGTATTACCACAGCAAAGGGCACAGACTCAGCAAAGCCCAGAATCAGAGTTCTGCTTCTTTACTTTGGTGATTTTGATATGGCAATGGACTACTGTTACTAACACATACCAGACACTGCACTTTGAGATAAAACCACCACAAAATGCATGCTGTCCAATAAAATACTGCAGCGTGCTGAGATGAATTGTTTATAAGGAAAGTAAAAGGCACAAGGAGAGGGAAAATTCTTCTACCTTTGTCTTTGATGGTACATGCAAAATAGAGTGACAGGGATCACGTAATGGTCATGATTTTTTGAAAGGAAAGCAGAGCAAGCTGCTTCTCTCATATAAGCAGCAGCTAAGATCCACAGGGAATGAAATCTCATGAACGGCACAAAGGAGATCAGTGAAAGTGTCAATTTCTAAAGGAATGACACAAACAGAGATGCAAACAATCCCACCTTGCTGGCTGGAGAATAGATAAAAAAGAGGAATTTGGTCAACCCAGAATTTTTAGTAATCTGAAACTCCAGAAACAGTCATTTCAGAAAAGAAAAATAGGTCAAATAGACTTGGAGAAGATGAAGTATAAAAAAGAATAGAGTGAACATGGAAGATGAAAAGCAGAAAAGCATAGGACAAATTACTTCAATAAAAATGTTTGCAACAAGTAGAAGCTGTATTGCTCAGCTTGAAACCCGTATCTTTTTACTCAGCCACATTTCTCCACCTCAAAAGGAGGTCAACCACACTCAAAACTGCTATGCAAACATAATTTTACAACAGAGGCAAGAATAAAAAATGGTAATAGGAATTCTTTGCTTTAAAGAACATTGAGACTTTTGGGAGGACAACACAAAAAGAGTGTGGTTAAAATAATTTTCATGCACTAAAACAGGTGGTGTAATTTGCGGAGGTAACTCATACACTATAAGGAATTATTTAGGCCATTTGCATATTAGCATGTAATTATTCACAACAAAGTTTGCAGAAGGATATGTCATGGAAACATTGAACTCAATGCATCAGTGGATTATTATGATCTTCAAGTTCTCCACGATTTCTTTCCCACCTCCTGAGCTCATACATATAGCTTTTAATGAATGCTAGCTCAATTAAACTGTTCGGCAGTCAGATTATCTAAAAAATTGAAGTATTTTAAAATCCCATTTAAAATGGTCTCCAATTGAGGACCACTCTATACAGCTGCAAAGAGTTGAAGAGTGGAACAGATTACCCTGGAGGATGTGACAGGTAATATTTGAGATGCTTTTGATAGATTAGATTAAAAAGTAGTTGATACTGTCTTGAAAGAAGGTAAAGATCTGGTTACTGCCATGACTCTTCCTGGTTTCCATTGCATCACTATATATCACTCAGACCGGATATCTGCAACAATTTCAGCTTGTCCAAGCTGGCGCTGTTGTGGTCCTGTCTTCCAAGCATGCATTGGATAGCATCGTTATTATGCACCAGTGCTAGTCCTGCCCCAAGAGAACTCATCTAGATAATTAAACTAACTAAAAAAGTAACCTACAAAAGAATAGTAGCTATAATGGAACTCCTTACAACAGCTTTGTTATAGTCACGTATAAGATCAAAAAGAAACTTGGTAAGGAATGAGGAAAGTAATGAAAATTGTTAGACTCTTGATCTACGATGGAGGAGAGACCGGTTGCCTCAGTTGTTTCAATCACTCACATACTTCTGCATAACTTCA
The DNA here is from genome assembly GCA_013400215.1 of Cisticola juncidis. Classification (NCBI taxonomy): domain Eukaryota; kingdom Metazoa; phylum Chordata; class Aves; order Passeriformes; family Cisticolidae; genus Cisticola; species Cisticola juncidis. The sequence continues at coordinate 33,426 of VXBR01005909.1, forward strand.
GAATCACCAGTCCACTAGTGGTAGTACCAGGAAACAAGTCTGAGAAACAGATGGAAAGAAGCATTAGCAGTAGTGCCTGATGGGCCAGGCAGTAGGACCCAAACTGGGTTCAGCATTAACTTGAGGGAAATAGAAATGCATGCCTAAGGTTAAGTTCCCAAATGTATATTCATACAGCAACTTGTTTTTCAGGTGCCTAGCTTGTGTAAAAAATAAGATCACTCAAAAATGGGTATAGAAGAATGATGTAAGCACCAAATTCAAAAGTTGTATAAATTCAAGATGAGAGGTACTCTAAGTTATTCTACTGAGTAACGAAATCTATAACAACCAATTAACCCCCCACATACACTTTTCCTTCAGGAAAGCTAAAACTGCAATTAGTAGTTTTCCTCTGACCCATACAATTTAGTTTTGGTTAGCATTTAACAGAAAGCTCACTTTATTCTTGAGAAGGATTTGAAAAAACTGTCTTGTACCAGCCTCAGCAGAAAACAAATCCTACATCACCAAAATTCCTTTGATTAAATTAAGAGCTCTCAGTTTTCTATAGAGCAGAAGTTCCTCAGACACATTTCTGAAATCACTCACAAAGCTATAGAAAAAGAAACTATTATCCCATTCTATGAAATGCCCTATAAAGCACAAAAGCTGGAGTCATCTTGGTTTAAAGGAGCTCTCTAAAGTATTTCTTTTTAAACCACAGAGAAAGCTTTATGGGAGAAAATAACTATTTCAGAATTTGTATAGAACAAAAAAACCAACAACCTCAAAAAACATAATTAATACAATAACATGAATTTCTGAAACCAGTTCAGTAAAGAACTGCTCAGCATGTAAGGAAATAGTGCTATTTGTCAGAGCTTCTATCATCAAACCAGGACAGATGTTTTACAGCCACTAAACTCGAATTGCAATATGGGAACCAAAAGAACTGTCAGAATTTTTATGAAGTTATTCCATTCTCTCACTGGAATGTGGCTACTTAAATATAAAGGTTACTACTGCCCTTATAAGGAGCCATATATTTATTTCTGTGGATGCCAAGATGATTGTTTAACTTTCCTTTTGTATTCCTTTTATATAACTTTTATGTGTCCTTGGTATTCTTAGCATGCATACTTGTAATTCCTTAAGCCTGATATCTTAGCACAGTCCTAGTATTCTGCTAGGCAAGGAGACCAAAAAGCCTAAAGGCTGGAAAACCCTACACTATCTCGGGAAACCAAGGTCCTCTCTAGAATATGTCCTGTAAACTAGAGATTTGGCCCATCCAGGGTGGAATTTCATGGATGGGGGAATATCATGCCATTCATCCAGGCCTCCCATTGGGTCATCCCTGTTAGATATGCTAATTTGTAAGGTCTACAAACTGCATATATGATCTATCGTGTGGGTGCATTGTGGCACATTCCACCTGAGCAAAGTGGTGCACCAATAAGGATCCTTATTAAAATACCAAGGTAAAAACCCCTTATCCCTTAACCATGTCTAGCTCTCAACTTTTTAAGACCAGTAAAAGGTATCACTATCCTCCAAGCCATGTCTTGGCTGAACAGATCAGAATGGGCAAGTGACTACTTCTTTTTCTCAATAGTATGCTTTGGCACTCAGCTGAATTATGAGCATATTTGCACTGTAATATACAAATCCAAATCACATCAACTCACACACCTACCCTACTGACATCAAAGAGCATGAGGTGTATCTTGGTAAGAAACAGGCACAGTTGTTTTAAAGTATGGACATCTAGTCACAGAACTTTTAAATGCCAAACAAATGTTTTCAAATAAACCTTTATAAGCAGTTATTTCCAGCCAAATGACATAAGCAAATAGTTTTCCAGCAGTCTTTCTCTTGCCAAACCAAATTGAAAATCCTGTTCCTGAACAATTTTGGCAGCAAGAAAGTAAAATGAATTCTTTACTAGATGTTTTTGCCAGTTCTGAAACACTCTTATTTTTCAGATGTTGTTTATATTCCACATATAGTGGCACCACTTTGAACATTTTTGTATTAAAAAGATGCAGTTTAAGAAACACCATAGGAGCACAGTATCCCTCCCCAGGAATTTCATTGCAAATGACTGGATTTCTTTAAATAACCTAGCTGAAATATTATAGGAAAATTCAAAATCTTAAGCTATCAATGTAAGTAACGAGCACATCTGCACATAAATTAGCCTTTTCAATTTAGAAGTGTCCATGTACCTGTGAACATGACTTAAAAAGAAGACAGCAACAAGAGTAAGCAGTAACTCCTTGTAGAAGAGACATACACAACCTGACACCAGAACCTGTAAGCACTTCCAAGAAAATGAGTGCAAGTTTTCCCACAAATTAAAAGGTCTCTGAATTCTTGAGAGGCTTAAATAAGAATCTCTTTCCTTCACACAAAAGACCTTTGAAACAATATCTCTGCTTCTCACTGCATCATTATAACTGGGTTGGAAGCATCATTATATATAGGTTAGAAAAGACATCCAGTATTATCAGTAAGTCAGTTAACAGCCCACACTGTAATTTTCAAAAGGTGAAAAATACAGCTTCTAGCATTTAGAAAGAAAAACCCACACCAGTAATCACAGTTTTTGCTCAATGTATACTATTTTATGAATTGTTAACTAGAAAAAGAACAAGATTCTGACAAGAATGGCTATGAATATTATAGACTGAGGTGGAAAAACCCCAACAATTCAGTCAATGTGTTTCCCAGGAACAGAGTGTTCTTACACTTTGAAGTGTACAATATTCCTTACCTGGCATTAATCTGTTAGAACATCTGATTAAATAAATTAAATACTTTTTTCAGCCTATGATTTTACTGGCTACTGGATTGGAGGTTTATAGTCTGAGATGACAAAGATCAGTATAATTGACCACGCATATTTTAAATGTATTTACAGAAAATTGCCTTTCAAGTGTTGTTGTTAGCAGTGTGTAGCCCCCGAACCTCTCTGTTTTCTATCTTGTTCCTGGAAATAGGGAGCCTGATGATTAGATATGTAAAAGAAAAGTGATATTCTTTAAAATTTCATTCTAACTGGGTATGCTTTTATTTTATAGAAATAAACTGGTCTTCAGTTTTGCTTGCAATATGGCAGCATGATAAGAGCACTGAGCATACCCAGCATTAGTAACTAAGGACTGCCAAATAAAGGGCAAGAATACTGCAAGACACGAGCCAGCTAGACAACCCTGACTGCTTATACTCTTTGTCATTCTAGCAGCAAGGATGCCCAGAGAACAGATAGATGGTCCCTTCGCTGCAGGAACAGGTGCAGCAGGTCATCACAAAAATGGTGATGGTGGCATAAACAATTTTCTTGCATAGCACAGTATTACTCAAATGCTTGTAAAAGGCAGCCATTAGCTTAACAAAACCTCTAGTTTGGATACCATATAAACCTTGACTGAGGTTTACCAGCTGTGGCTGGTGTGTGTCTGTGTATTAGTGTGTGCAGATGCCAAAGTGACAGAGAGGAAGGCTAGACACACTAAGATACGTCACAAGGCCAGTCTGAAGGTGTAATCACATTTAAAAAAGCTGGTGTTAACAAGCAGTGACTATATAATACTGGCATAAAAGCTGAAAAAAAACTGGCATTATCCATATCTTCCTTCAAAGCAAAAGGTTTTCAGTAAAAAGCACTGGTTTGGAGATAGAGGTCTGAGCTTGCAAGGTTTTTTGAGAGAATGAAAGAGTTGCTAGGTGATAGTGAAGTGAGGCTATGACAGAAAAAAGATGCACAGACTTAACACAGCAGAGGATGGCAAATCCACCTTCCATCACAGGATTAAGGTGGTGGTCAAGCAATTTTTTTGCTAAATGCTTCTCTTGGGAGTTTCTCCAAATCATAGCAAAGATGAAGTGATTTTCTAATTAACCTAACTAATTAGAAAAATTAATTTTATAACTAATATTTGAGATCTTGTTCTACCAAAAATGTTGGTAGAAATGTACAGTAGGTGACTGTTTTCACGGCATGGCATGAATCTCTGTGAGGGTGTATACCTTTCTCTGCTCAGAAATCAGCCAGCGCTCCTGGAAGTCTCTCTCTCTCTCTCACTTTGTTTGCTTCCTTTGCACTATTTATGTCCGCACAGAAAGAAGAAAACTAAACCTAGCTAAAAAGCATTTTTTCTTTCACTTTGAAGATTTTTGTGCAGAAAACAGTCAGGGAGGGTGCCAGTGCGGGAAGGTGCGGGG
>VXBR01005909.1:38499-58214 GCA_013400215.1 Cisticola juncidis
GGGAAGGGAAGGTGCGGGAAGGTGCGGGAAGGGAAGGGAAGGGAAGGGAAGGGAAGGGAAGGGAAGGGAAGGGAAGGGAGAGACTCAACGAGAGATTGTTCCCAACTGAACTGGGAAGAAAGGAGGAATGGAAAGCAGTAGTGGAAGAAGAGCAAGGGAACCAAAGTAGAAGGAAAATACCTGTTAACAAGAAACCCATGCATAGGAAATGATTTCTGTTCTGGTCTGCTAAAAACAGGCCTTTGGTGCCATTAAATTTGTATGGTCAAAATGCTACTGAGGGGAAGGAAAAAATATATTTAAGAAGTCAATAAAGAGCTGATAGTTATATTGAAAGAAAAAGAGCAAGGAAAACAAACCTTTTCCCTTTCTTTAATAAAAGGGGAAAAACAAAAGGGCAAAACCTGCAGGCATATTTTAATGCATCTCTGTGACGAATACATCAAGTACAGCAGTATTTGTGGATAGATCAATCTGCACTATTAACTTTATGCATAGTGTTGGCTAAAACAAAAACAACAATGCATATTGAAAAATTCAGCAAGATATTAAACACTGCTTCTACTACAGTACATGCTGTCAATATTGGGAAACATCCTCCTGAATGGTTATTTCAAATATACTGATCTTTAGTAGAGATGCTGGTAAAGAATATTTTAAAACCTCGTCAGGCAACTACGATTGAATTACTGTTCACATTTGTGATGACCCTCCAAATGGTGTTTTTCCAAGCAAAACAGACACATCTGGAAGTCTAGGTGCACATTGATCTACAGCAAAAAGTTACATTGGCATATTCTCTGTTTGGATAATTTGCTGGTTACAAAAGGAACCTCCAAACTAAGGGAAGCAGTCGAAGGAGCAAGATGTGAAAATCCACTTGACAAAACCTCTGTGTTACACTGTTCTTGCAAACTGGACAAAGGCATAAGTTACAATTTCTTCCCAGCCTCAAGTACCAGGGTCCAAAATTATCCTCATGGGGATGAGAAGCCAAATCATAATAAAGCAGAAAAGGTTTAAGTGAGTGAAGTTACCTCTGCAATACCTTGTACTATTTTTATAACGGAGGCCTTCACCATGGGCACCTAGTGCTTGTACACCCTTTCTTTTCCTCTGTCAAATACACAATGCAAAAGAGATCACAGGTTAAAGAAAACAGAAAATGCAGATGTTGTATGCATAGGTTTTTCTTCTCTATTACATACAAGCTTAACTGTAGGCCCTGAGATATAAACACAGGCTATCACTACCGTGATTTATATGTCAAGGCCACAATTCCAGAAAACAACATTCAAGGGTGAATTTTAGTATACCAGTTTACAGGATCATAGAATGGCTTGGGTTGGCAGAGATCTTAAAAATCATGTTGTTCCAACTCCACGGGCATGGCACCTTTCAGTAGGCCAGGTTGCTTAGAGCCCCATCCAACCTGACCTTGAACACTGATAGGGATGTGACATTCACAAATTCTCTGAGCAACCAGTTCCAGTGTCCCATCACCCACATAGTAAAGAATTTCTTCCTAATATCTCATCCATCTTCTCCCAGTTCAAAGCTATTAGCCTTTGCCCTTGACACTACATAGCCTTGTCAAAAGTCTCTCACCAGCTTTCTTGTAGGCCACCTTTAGGTACTAGAAGATGTAATAAGGTCTCCCTGGAGCCTTCTCTTCTCCAGGCTGAAAAATCATAACTCTCTCAGCTGTTTTTAGAGGAGAGGTGCTCCAGAGCTTTGATCATCTTTCTACATATCTTGCACTGGATGCGTTCATAGCGGTCTGGATAGGGAAACTGTTGTCCTCCTACTTCTGCACTGACAGAAGTTACTTGTATACAAACAAAATACTTCATATGAAAGTATTTCTATGACTGAAAGAGCTTTGCATTCTCTCACTCTTATGTTCATCCTACACTAGCAGAACTAATCTGTGTATGCTTTGTTGAAGCAGAGAAGGAATGTACCTATTGTTTTGCACAGACCTCATGTCTCACACCATCTGGTGCAAGGTGTAAACATGAAGCACCACACTCAACATGCAGTGCCTGAAGCCTCTGTTTTGTTATCCCACAAAAGAGGAGATACCATAAAGAGGCCTGAATTTTTCTCACACTGCCTCATTCTGGACATGATGACATAATTTCTAGCTACAAATATGTCATTCATCAGGTTTGTTTCATTGGGGCTTCTGTGTAATTGGTAAAAAATTATTTTTTAACACCTGAACTATCTCAGTGATTTCAAATCACTGATCTACAGTCCTGATAGACATTTTCTAGCTTAATCTCCAAATTTCGCCATTAAGTATACTAATGCTCTCAGGATAGCTTAAAACACATCTGTTTTTCCCATTTTGCAGCTTGTTGTTATATAATTCTTACCAGGAATATACATATTTAATAATAAGGGAAAAATACAGCATGATTCCCCCCCACGCCAACACCCTCTTTTGAAAGAAATTTATTAATATTTTTGAACATGAAGACATTCCATAAATACATTCCAAGTAGGCTTTTTGCAGAACACACCATTTTAGCAGTGTTAAATTTGAGATACAAGTCCTTTGCAGCTAATTAAATCAATGCTGTTTTGACAGTATGCTGCAGTATGTGTGCTCCTATATTAGAAAGCTTCACCACTACCTTCTTGCACTCTAAGTTTGTCACTACACACTTCTCCCAATATAGCTTCCTGCTGTCACTTGACACCATGCACCACTATTTCCATAGACCTGTAATTCTTTCAAAAATGCAATGACAGTGCCAAGACTGACTAAGGTCCACATCTACTCCCCTGAGGTGGACAGCATTTATAAAATAACTAGAAACAATGTTCAGTATCACAAGAAATGGCTCAAAAATAAGAGAAGCGAGTTGTTTTTGATGAAATGTGTTACTTCCTGCATTACTGTGGCCACAGTGAAATTGCTTGCAGAACCTGGTCCTGTTTTGGTTTTTTGTGTTTTGTTGTTTTTGTGTTTTGTTTTGTTTCTTCTTCTTTAAAAAGGAAAGTGGAAGTATTTGTGTCACAAATTGGACAAAACCTGCAGTAGCTTCAGAAATAACCTCATGTAGTAGGAACAGTAAAACTAATCCTATGGAAAAGATGGCATACCACTTTGTTAGTAAATGCACATCTTAGTTTTGTTGCATTACTCATTAAGGACACAAAGTAGTACAAATCCAGTGTCTTCTAGTCAGACAAAATTCAGCCTGCATTATTATTTGTAAAAGCTGCTTTTATTATATATTTACATATTTATTTAAATAAAAGCAATGTTTATTCCCATATATATGATGCCTCTCATCCTCATTTTAGAGCAGAAATAGTGAAAGCCTGAAGTATTTCACATCTCACTCAGGAGCCAGGCTACACAGATTTCTGTAAATGTCACCCCAAACAAGCATATTATCCAAATCTCAAGAGATAAGGAAAACACAGAGATAAACACAAGAAGTAGGAGAGGTAGGTTCACCACTCCAGAAAATTACCTTGCTACAGGCAAGTGAGTATTTGATGTATCTCTATGCAATGTAGAAAAGCCAGGGGAAAAAAAAAAGTGTGGTTCTGCAACAGACTAGAAAACAGAAGGTTTTTCATCCACCATCCTCAACCTGACACTCTCTCTTGCCTCTAGGATTTTTCACTGCTAAAACTTTTTACTGTCACATGAAATGCATGAGTTACCAGCAGTGCACAACCCTACAACAGGCATTTCATCTCTGAATGGTATTTAAGGGAACTCACTGAGTAAGAAAGCTACAGCTATCTCACACCAAACTTTTTTTAAAGTATTTTGTCTTGAAATAGTAATTTTTTTAAGCTACATTTAGCATAGACACAAAAATAAAGTCCTGCATTTAAGAAATTATGAATTTGTAAACGGAGAAGGTCCCAGAGGCTGCATCTGCAATATGTTGTAGCTCCAGACAGGACTACTTGTACCACATTTTATGAGAGGCCAGCAATAAGAACAGAGGAGATACATTTTAAAAACTCACAAAAGCAGCTCAGTTTCTTACAATCCAGTATGAAAACACTGTATTTTGAAAATTTTAACTGCACTTGTTACAACTGCTTCAGGACCAGAGCATGGTTCTTGAAGCACCATGACAGATAAGTATCCTTATTTTTTCTTATTTTGGTTGACAGGTTTGACCATCTGTTTGCAAAGATCTGGAGTACAGCTTTGCCCGCCTTTGTTGATAACTAAGGAAATCTGAAAAGGGAGTGTTTGTTGGTTTCATGACAGCACAGCAAAGCTCTATTAATGCTTCAACAGTGCAACTGGAAAGAGTATTTTTCAGTTTCAGTTTTTGAGTTGCACAAAAATTTTTGAGTTGCACATTAGGAATTTTAACTTGCTTATAAGAAGTTTTCTTGAGTTACAGCTTCAAGGAGGCACTATGCACCTTACCAAAAACATCTAGATTTCCTTGTAGCAGTGGGACAAGTAGCAAGAGACAGAATCATTCATGCAATTCAAGCCCAGACACTTATAGGCCAAGCAACCTGTAAAGTTTATACAATCAATACTACAGGATCATGCAAGATGCATTTGAATTCTTACAGGATGAAAATAAAATCAAGGTGGGAGGAAAGTAACCGTAATTCACACATTTTTCAATAAAATGCTGCTTGAAATTACTCTTTAACAGCCCTTCCCCCGCCACCCCCCCCGCCCCAACGTAATTCAAGACAGAAAAAACTATATTGTAAGTACTCACAAACTTGTGGTCAATCGCCCCAATTTTACTAGAAACAAACAGGAATTTAAAAATAGCACTGTTTAGAGCAGACTTTTGAAAACAGCATATGATTTTCATCTCTGTAAAAACACTTTTTAAGCCATTAGGCAAGTTGGGATGAAAGGAAATACATGAAATGTAAATCTTACTCCAGTTCAGAAAAGCCCTTCATCAGTAAGCTGAAGAGTGCTTTTATACATGCATATACAATTTGTATACATGCATATTACATATTCTGTCTACATTGTATGTTACATACTACATCCTTTAGTTATATTATGATGATCATAAAATGGTTTGGGCTGAAGGGGCCTTAAAGTTCAGCTATTTCCAACTCCCCATCAAGGTCAGGAACACCTTCCACTAGACTGATGGTACACCTACATATACTGTACATATATAAGCACAGAGAAATAAAGCTTATAAAATACAATTGTTTGCTAACATGCAGTGGTAAACTGGAAAACATTCTCAACTGAACATAATATCAGAACTGTGAAATGGACAAGTAATTTGTTCCCATGTAATTCTTATAAAAAAAAGACATTTTTTTCCTGAAGAGTAGTAAAAAAAGCAATAGGACACTAGAAAATAATGGCATAATGAAGATAATAGAGTTACATATATATTCTTATCTGTTAATATCTGAAATACAAAACATATCACAGCAAATTTAATACTTTTTAATTTTTTATTTAAATCATGGCATAATATGAAATATGAATCAGTGAGTAACAGGTATCCTCTCCCATGCATAGTTATGTTGGAAACCTGTGAATTTTCATAAAGAGAAATTGATTTTAACTCCGTCTTATACTGTATTCAAATTAAAATTTTATTGTGTGGCACTGCAGCAGTGTTAGATCTGAGTGACTACTGGTTTTCAAGTCTCTTGATAATATTCACTATACAAACTGATTTTTGTTGCATTTTTGTAAGACCTTGATTAGCCAAAATTGCTGTCAATTACTGGCATTCTTAAGCTGTATTGCTACATAAAAGGAAAAATTTTCTTGTTAATAAGACGTACAGGAGCTGCAGTGCCAACCACTTATTTCATGGGCCACATCCAAATCAATCCAATTCCGGCTGAGCAGGAATGGGAATTTTTCTTCGCAGTAAAACCCAGATATGTAGGGATACAGTTTGCCACTGTAGACTGACTTTTAAAAATGACCATGTGATGATTCTTGGTGTTAATTCAGCAGAACACAACACATTTGAGATTACTTTATCTCATATATACAATTCCCAGGATACCAAGAGTATTCCTTGCAAATTGGCTTTTGCTACTGTTATCACTCACCTTTGCTAGCTGCTATCAGTGCAATGAAGTCAAAACTGGAACAAATGGTATTCTTTTTCTTGCTCCACATTTAATACCCACTGCACACACCTAAAATAATGGTTCACTGTCTAAGCACTAAGTTCATTAAAATATTTGCTTTCCCTGCAGAGAGCCTTATTCTCTCTATGATAAGGTAAATGAACAGATGGAAGAATCACAAATGACGTCATAACTTCCCAGCATCAGTGCTGGCTTTGCCAATTATTCCCTGAACAGCAGATCTGATTCTCACTTACGTGCACACAGTGTTGGGTGTCTAGAGAACGTGTCTGGCAGAACAGAATATATTCCAATATTTCACAAGTGCAAATAAAAAATCACCTAATAGAATATATGGCAGGAAATAAGTGGTCAAGGCCCAGTAAATAACACCGATGTTTTACAAGTGAAATCTGACGCTGCTGGAGTCTCTGAGAAACCCTACAGCACAAGCAGGTTCGCAGCTTGCATTTTACCCTGTTTACCCATATTTATCCTGCACAGAGACAGGCAGTGGGCTCTGCTCTCCTGCAGCACAGTGACAAACTACAGGAAACACACAAGTGGAAATGGGCCTCAGTCATGGGACCCTACCCTTCCCTGTACACACTATACTGCGTTTCTGTTCTCATGTTAGTCCTTAAAGGTACAGCTCCTACAACAGAGTAAGAGTACGAGTACGAGTACTACAATTAAATAAGCATATTTAGTGTTTAAGAGTCTCTAACATAAAAGGCTCGACTCTTTGAATCTTTGCTTCAGCCAGAAGGAGCTGCAGCAACTCAGCGCGTCTTGTAGGATTAGCCCTGATTTTCTCCTCATATCCCAGGTTTTAAGGGACACCATGTTGCTGAGGATTGACAATCTAAGTGCAAGCTTTTAATAACAAGCAAAAACTATCATAGCCCAGGCCTTATGTACTGCACTTGCTGAAATGTTTTTACCTCCAGTGCCTTATACAACAAATTCACACAACAAGAACTGAGGCTTCAAGAACCAGCTGCATCTTGCTGAACTACTCATTTCCACATAACATCAATTCTTCAGCAAAATGTGAAGTTTCATTTTGCGCTCTACAAAAATTGTATTTGAAAATTTACATTTAATTTTAATGGTGAAGACACTGTGTCCAGCAAACCTCATAAAAGCTTTAAGAAAGCCATTGAAGATTTTATTCCTCACCCTCCCAAGTTTGGGCATGCTCCTGCAAATCCCAACCTTCAGTATATTACAGACATACTATCACTCTCACTTTGTAGATTCATACTGCACGGTATCTCTTAGAGTTTGCAAAACCCATTCTGAATATCACTAACAGCTGATAGGTGGAAGTAAGAAATTCACAGAGTCAGTGTTTATACTGAGTATTTCTGAGGTCCCACAGAAAGACTCTGAAGATCCATCTCCCTGCTCATTTCAATTAGCCAAATTTCAATTTAGCCAAAACACCTAAGTCAAACTCTGTTTTCTTCCAACCTTTCCAGCCAAACCTTTGCTGCGTTTAAATGCAGTAACCTCCACTGTGTCAAATGCACTCTGCATAAAAAGATAAACAATACTAAGAGCCCTACAAGCAAACATCCAAGTATTTAATGTGGTTGCTACTTAAATAAAGTTTAAATCCAAGCAGTTACTAAATTCCAGCCAGACATTTGCCAGTAGGATCCCTAGAGATTATTACAAATGCAAAAATTGTTTCATTTTTTACTAAACCTACTTACTTACTCTGTCAAACTACTCCATAAAACCACATATTTCTAGCAGATTTCATGTCGTTTGTGATGCTTTAGCACAATATTAGTGTTGCAAACACTGAGAAAAATGTTTGCATTTCAACAAAGCCCTGAAAGAAACTTATGTCCCTGTAATTAGACCTCAAGTTTGAAGTTAAACTCTTTCTGCTTTGAAGATCTATGTAAAAATCAAAAAACTCTTCAACAGCAGTCAACAAAAATATCCTAAGGCATCTTTTGTTTTTAACTCAACATTTATGAACTACACTTCTCGTCATGGACTTTACCACCATTTATTTGCAAGTAAACTATATTCTTCTTCAGCAGGTAAACATTAATGCTGTGACAAAAACCAAAACAAAACAAACAACAACAACAAACAAACAAACAAAAACACCAAAAAGCCCCCCAAAACCAACAACTCAAAGCCAAGCAAAAAAACTTATAACTTACTTCCTACCACAGCCTGATATTATACATCTAAAATTATCGCTGGCACTTTAACCTCCAGTTTAACCATACTAAGCAGACAATGCACTTATGTGCTTTCATACTTGCCATAGGTAATGGTGCTATTCTGATATTCCACATTAAGGCAGAAATATTGTGACAGATCATATTTGTTAACTACATAAATTCAACTCAAAGTTCTATAATACATACATGAACAACATATGAACAGGCCAGATAATTTCAGATGAAAAGGAATTGAATATGATTATTTTAGATTTAAGCTTTTCCTTGAACTGCAAACTACATAAAAGTCCCTCAGAATTTTGGAAAAAATATAAGCAGCTTGATATTGTTTGGTCCTCGTGACTTCCAAGGTCTTTCTGACCACAAAATCAGCTTGGCACAGAGATGCAGACATAAACAGGTAAAATTCAGCTCCAGTAACAGCTGCAGTAATGTCATGCATGGAAAAAGTTTAAAAGATGTCCTGTCTTAATTACTATGGCTTATATTTCTGAAATAAATCACTCCATTTTGTTTTGGTAGCCTGTCTCAGGAAAAAAACAATACAAAATCCAACTAAACATTAGCATTTTCCTTTTAAAAGGCAAATGTACAATCTAAATTGGACTATGACTTGGCTATATTTTCTTGTTATTATCTTGCTATTATTTAAAAAAAAAATAAGTGAAGCAAATTAGCTATCAATTAGTACAGTGGGGTTTTTTGCCCAACAATTCACACTGCCTTAACAAAAAAAGATGTTTGCTTCCTAGTAATTTTTTTGTTCAAAGAGAACTTTTAATTACTTGAATACAACCTGAGGTGAGAAGAATGAAACATACAAAGCTCCACTCCTTTTTATAGTGTCATATCCCAGCAAAAGAGATCAGACAGTCCTTCAATCACAGGTGATTTTCACTACTCTTTTTTAAGTGTAACGTAGACCCAAACCAGACATAGACTATGAATGTGCATCAATTCTCTATGGTACCACATTACATGCCTCCAGGCACCAAGCTCCCCACCATCAGTCACCTGCATCAACACTGCAATGATGCCTGCCTACTGCCAGCTGTGCCTGGGGCACATCTGCCCACACCACTGTGCACAAGGCTGATTTAGGGCACTGGCAAAACCACTAGTGAGGGCCAGAGGAGTCCTTGCCCACATAACAGAAATGCAAGCAAGTATGGAAAAGCCATGACCAGGTAGAAGACCCATTTCAACCTTTGTATCAGGGCACACACGCTTGTCCAGCAGGGTTCCCCTTGCTTGTCTGAAGAACACCTAGATTCAGATCTCACCCCTTTAGCTCCTACACATCTCAGAGGGACCGAGAGTGGATGAGAATTAGTCTGTACAGCAAACTAACAAGGGGAATACCAACAGTGGGATCGCACAAAGGGGTCTTCATCAGATTTCACATTTCTGTTGTTGCAGATTGTCATTTCATACCAGACTTGGGTACCATGATCCAAGTGATGATGTCTGAAATCACAAGTCAAACAATATTAAAATGATAAAAAGTGATTACCTTTAATGAAAGTCCTTCATGGTGCCAATATGGTGAAATGCACATGTAATACAGAGCCCTGACAATTTTAAAAGATTTAAAAAATTAGCATACTTAACAGAAATAATCCAGTTAGAGGAATAGTTAGTTAAGTAATCCCTCCACTTTTGGTTCTGCCCTTATTTAAGACCCCTCCACCTCCCCAGCTCCTAAGCACACATTTATTATGTCTATGATACATGGAGAAAATGAGATGTCCTTGGTTCACTATAGAGGCAAGACTAAATAAGATTGCTGGAAGGTTAGCTTATTGTTCCAAAATCTAAGTGAAGGGGTAGGACAGTACTACAGTTTGTTAAGCTAGATAATTATGTAGTAGTTACTACAGAGCTATGAATACATAGAAAATGTATAAAAACAAAAAAAAATTTGGCATCATTGGTAAGATGCCAAGGGCAATTTTGAATTGCAGATAGTTTGTGCAGTGTATAAGCACAAAGTGTAAGGAGTCAAGAGGAGTGATAAAGGTAACTGCACTTAGTGCATATGTTCCATAGCTGCTTACTAGTTAATAACTGACCTCCACATATGGTCAAACAGCTGTTAAAATATTATCATTTTTTCACCACAGGTAGATAAATTCAAGCACAAAAAAAAATATGAGGTAGGATATTCTTGATGCACAACTGCATTGGGGCTGCACCAAAGTCACAGTTTGATCACAAATGCACTTAAACTAGAGCAATCTTTCTTGAACAAGTTCAAAGAAGAGTTCACAGAACACAATTACTGTAAGAATCCTTACACAACATTTACTCTGGAGAAACTATGGCTCTTAGATGATCAGTTTGATATGTCAGTCCTCCACTATGTAGAGCTCCTGTTAATTTTGTGACATAAAGCACACAAAACAGAAGCCGGGTAGGCTTGAACACACATCAAAAGTAGGAAAAGACTTATAAACTCAGAAGTCAGTAACATGCAAGACATATTCTGTTTAGGCTTTAGTACAACAGACTTCAGGTGTCAAAGAAATACAGCTAAATCTAGATGCTGGAGCTCCCAGAGACCAAGCATATGATGGCTCTTTGTGTTAAAATGTTTCCATTTTAAACAACATTTTTAATCATTTATATACTAAGAAAATACTGCTAATGTACATTGCTGAAACAAAGAGATAGCAATCTCCTTTCTTGGTGTTGTACGTTTGTCTTACAACACTATCAGCCTTCCACAACAAGCAGAATATTTTTTAAAATTAGGAGTGAGACAAGCCCATGTCACAACTTCCCCTTTAGAAACAACCCTATAAAGAAAAGTCAGAATAGTAAGCAGCAAAGCAATAATTTAGTGACTTACTGGGCTGCTATTGAAAAAAAGAAGTGAATTGATCAGTTCAGCTGCTAGCAGAACACAATGATCTCAAGCTGGGAAACAGTAACTTCGAAGAGTAGTTTCAAATATGTTTCTTCTTTTATCCCGAAGCTTTGTGTGCTCACTTTTGTTAATAACAGCACAACAGGAAGGCCTGTGCTCACATAATTATAACAATAATAACAGCCTGGTCTGCTGAGGTAAGAAGGAAAAAATGAAGGAAACGCTGCCCTCATTGCAGGTTGTATGGGATGTAGATTCAAAGTATTCATTTGCTGCTCAAAGCTTCCAGTTTTGCTTCTCTGCTTTAGAGAGGCAGTCAAATAACACAAGACAGTCCTAGATGGGGTCAGTCTTAGCAGTAACACTCCAGACTCCAACATACGTGTATGAAAAACACAGCTAAAGTCACACCTAGATAGACACCAACACACAACAAAGCCTGGTATGTCCTCTAGCAGGACAGAAACTTAGAGAAAGAGAAGCAGCCTTGTAAACACTAAACAAAGGCCTGGGACAGACACTCAGTCCTGCTAGACACTCATAAGTTTCTTGGCTATTTTGCATGAGAACACCACAATACACTGAATCTGCTCTTTCATATGCAGACAATTAAAATATTTCTCCACGGACAGGTCAAAATTAGTTGTCCGTGTTCTACATAATTCCTGACAGAAAGCTTGAGACTAAGCAGAGATGACGGTTTACAGTACTCCAAGACTTAATTAAAGCTTTGCATGCTAACAAATAGGACATTCCTCCTACTGTTGGATTTTTTTTTCAAAAACTTAAACATAAGACTGTGACTAAAAAATACATTTCAAATGAGAAGCAGTATGTAAACCACCTTAAGTTAAATATTTATAGTTATAAACTCCCCATTCCTTAGACTTGGTTTTGAAAATATATTTTAAAAATTGTTCAACAGCAAACATTTTAGCAGGTATTCCTATATAAATTATTAAAAAGCAATTTGCTATTCTCAATGTCAATTAAGACCTTCTGATTGGATGGATTGTTTTATTGAAGAGGTCTTGAACTTCTCCTTCTCATTATCAACAGTAAAACTTTGCATTGTTTTGTCTAGTTATATCAGAATATCAGAAGATCTCTTAAAATTACACAAGTATTTGTGCTTCAATTTTTGGTACTTTTAATATCTTAGCATTATTTGCACCCCATGTAGTAACATTTTGTGTACTCTTTGTGATATGTGTACCAGCAGTACCACGAATTTCAGCAGAAGTCTAACAATCAGAGAAAAAGTGACCAGAAAGACTATGAGCCTTGCTCATCCACATTCCAAGTAGTTTAAAAGTATTTCTAGTCAGAAGACCAGCAAAGCCGCTAAACAAATTAAGTTTCCAATTCAGATTTCTATTGCTCCTGAGAAATTCATAATAATGCTCTTCCCATTGCAGTCCTACTACAGCAATCCATGAATAGCTGGCAAAAAGTTTATAGTGTAAACAAGAACTGATAACATTAAACATACAAGTATCATTATTTAACAAGATGACTTTGTTACATCATCATGTTTGTACTAAAAACAAAACCAGAAACTGTGGACTCCCATGAGAAGATTTACTGTTTTCTAGCCAGAAAGCTCTTCACAATACTTCTTTGTCCTCATGTTGACCAAAGGGACTAAACTTGGTGGACATCTCTCTTCCCTCCCAGGAGCTTCCATTTCCACACAGAATGTGAAAGTTTCTTTTCCTCAAAGTTGAGTGGGGTGTAAAGAGTTCAAGTAGCAGTCCCTCGAGGGCTTCTCTTTGTGCCAGCCTGCAGGCACTGTTGCATACCTTATGCATTTATCCATACTGACTTGCACATCACTCAAAATCAAGCCAAGACATGAGTTTTGGCAGAAGCTGGGAACACAATTGTGTCATAAGCGTGTGCTTCTTCATGCAGGGTAAGGGTGAGCCTTCTTTTTTGTAGGCTACTAGTTTACTGTAGTAGCTACTACCACAGAAACACCACTGAATCTCTCTGCAGCCTGGTGACCAAGAGCTGGGTCAGCTGAGTAAGAGGCAATCTTCCCACTGGACCATCCCCTCTGCTCAGTGAAGAATCTCACACAAAACATATCACAAAGAAATACAGAGATCCAAATCAGCACCTGCAGGTATGGATCTGCTGATTATGCATTGCACAATGAAGAGTATAAAGGTATTATAAAGGTATAATGATCTTTACCTTGACTCATACTCCAAAAGACTATGCTGCATGGCAAAATCTCTAACAGCCTAGAAAGCAATTTTCATGCCTCCATCCTCAGAGAAATCTCTTCTAATATGGTCAGCAAATCATAGAGAGAAAAGGCTGAATAGGACCATATATTTTCTTTGCAATGTTTTGTTAGAATTATGCATACAAAATTACTTGCATATTCAGACAAATCAGTAGCAAGTTTTCTCAAATTTGTAAAACCCTGGAGGAAGACAAACAGACATTAAAGACAAAGGATCACAACAGAGCTGACTCATCCCTTGACAGAGTTCTGAATGTCAAATTTGACACTGAAGTAACTAAGTAATACAGTGATCCAAAAAAAAATTAACTCAGACAGTACTACTGAAAATGAAGTTCAGTTGTCTTATCTGAGATAGTTTTGATTCTGGTAGCACTTCCTGCCAGACTCAACATGGCCATGGCTTCAACAGCCACTGCATTACTGTCAAAAAGCTCTGACTCACGACACATTAAGACCAAGCCTTTAATTAGGTATAAAAGGAGAGAGCATCTGCAGACACCATAAAGTTATCCCAGCATTAACAAAACATCCCTATTTCCATGTGCCCGAGCAGGTTCCCAGGAGGATCTATGCCCTGATTTTGCTGGTCACAGAGGTGAGACTGACTGGCTTGTAGCTCCCCTGTAGTTAAGGTATCATCTAGCTGCATGGATGTATCCTCTGGCATTTAGCTGATTCACACTGGTACTCAGGCCAAGAACTTCTTGTGAAAACAAACTCACCAGGAGAAAAAAAGCAAATTACTTTCCCAGATAGTGAAAGATTGGAATCTTTGTGTAAGGTGCGAGGAGAATCCAGTCCGTTTACTCCCTTGGCAGGCACTGATCTGACCATGGGCTTTGCTACAGAGTAGTAAAAGTACCTAGTTTTGCTACAAAGTAGCGGCGACAAAAAGAAATGAGCACAGAAAGTGAGATTCAGGCTGGGGACAAGGCAACAACAGGCTGTTAAAACCAAGCAACAAGTTTCTCTCTCTTGACTACATTAAATGAACACCGACAGCAATTTCACGGGCTCAGTCATCTTCTCAAGAGCAAGAGAAACTATCAAGTCTCAGTCTATGAATTCCACTTCTCTTACGCCTGTCCCCCGCTGTTTACATACTCCCCACCACAGCACAACCCCACAAACGCAGGCTGAACTTGCAAATTGCCCCAGCAAAAGAATTAGTTGAAAGACAACTGCCCTTCACTTTTGTTCTTGTAAAGTTATTTTTAATTCAGATCCGTTCAGTCATCTGATGTTATCACAAAGCCTTACCAACAGTTGTGTAACCACAGCCAAAGAAGTGGCAAACTGCCATAACAATTGTAGCATTTTTAGTCAGCTTTCTTTGGTGTTGAAGGCAACATCTCATTAAACTGCACTACTCACCAAGCTGTAATCTTAAATGGCAGTGGTTTTCTTCAGTCCAAATGGCACAGTGTAGTTTCTGGAGTTGTTAATGAGGCTTAATATCTGACAACTGCTGCAGATCACCCCAAAATTTCTACTGTTAAAGGTATTGATTTTATGTATTTGTGCAATCAAAGGATCTTTGCATTTGTGTTCATAATGTATAACATAATTGTGATCATAAATTAAAAGTGCCACAAAAGGACATCAAGACAGATTTTTCAATTTATATTTTCCCTTGCCAAAATACTGCCAACTCCTAATTTTGCACAAAGACAAAAGGAGCCAAGTGGAACCTGATTTCAGAAGCTTCCCCCCTCCCCTTTCTTTTAATAGCATGAGTTTTATGATTCACAGTGAACTGATCTCCTTCAGAAGAGGAGAAAAATCATCTTACCAGTACTGGGTCTTGATCTGCAGTCACGTGCTTCTTATAGAGCACTGAATGAACCTTTCAGCTTCTCTGCCTCAGCTCCAGGTGTGTAACACATGTGTTCTCTGGTCTTGAAGAGACATTTTAAAAGATACATCACTATCTATAGAATTTGAAATACTGCAGTACCAAGGATCACATAAAAAACAGAAAGGTACCAAATAGGGGGATGGCCAGGTGGCATGCAACCACCAAATATATAAATCTTGAGCTAAAAGAGCTAGCAATAAAAATAAGTACAGTTAATAAAATGGCCATCATCCTGATTTACTAGGCCATCAGCACCTGGTTTACTAGACAGAAGCATCCTACAATTATGCAAATGCACAGCACCACAAAAATTTTCCAAGCATCTCAGTTTTTGTTTATGATGCAGATCATAGCTGTGACACACTGAAGAAACTACTGTGAGCTGACTCTTACTTTTAGTTTCTAAAAATTTCATATTTCAAAATCCAAAACATAAGCACATCTAGACAAAAGTGAAAATATACAAGGCACTTGCACTCCTGAAACTTCCTCCTACTTCACTGATGACAAATAAGACAGACCAGCTTTACTGCAAGGAGGAAATAACAATAAAATCGTAAATTGTACCTTGCAACAGGCTGATATGGTTTTCTAGTCACAACTGGAGAATGAACAGGGAATGTAAAAATAATGGAATTTCAGCTCACTGAAGGAGGACTTCAAGATTCTTGCTCACATATGATTTATGACTGTACGAATGTGAAGAACAAGACAACACAGGTGACCACATAACCCCAGCAGGAATCAGCAATGACATATCAGACACCTGATCTATTTAGAGAAAATAAAATCCAGAGTATCAGTGTGTGTGTGTGCCCATAACAAGTAGTGACAGTATAAAACTGATTCAAATACAAGTTACTCTTAGAGAAGGATTGGTCCAAACCATATGTAGTACTGAATGGCAGGATGTCCAGTAGAGAAGACATGAAAACCCTGTTCTCAAATCCTGCTTGCTACTGCCAGCAAAGGCTTAACTTAGAAAAGCATTCCATTGCAGTTAACTTGAGCAGAGCTTACTATTAAGCCATATGGGGTTTCAATCAACAAAACATATATCCAACTGCTCATTGATATGCTCCTAAACGCACATTTTATTTTGCCTAGTCACTGAGGTTTGCTTTTTAGCTTCTACAATACATAAATTTCAAATATGGTGCGACTTAACTACAAGCAGTAGAATCATAGAATCGTTTATATTGGAAAAGGCATTGAAGGTCACTGAGTCCAGCTGTTAACCTGACTATGCCAGGTCCACCACTGATCCATGTCTACACATCTTTTGAATGCATCCAGGCATGATGACTCAACTACTCCCCTAGGCACTCTTCTCCAACATCTGACCTCCCTTCCAGTGAAGAAATTTTTCCTAATACCTTATCTAAATCTCCCTTTGCACAGCTTAAAGCCTTTTCCTCTTGCCCAATTGCTTGTTACCTGGGAGAATAGAATGACCCTCTCTTGGCTACACCCACCCTCCTCTCAGCCTCCTTTGCACTCCCCCTGATCTTGCTTTTCTCTAGGCTAAACAACCCCAGCTCCCTCAGCCACTCCTCACAGGACTTGTGCTCCAGACCCTTCCCCACCTCTGTTCCCCTTCTCTGGACTTGCTCCAGAACTTTAGTGTCTGTCCTGCAGTAAGGAGCCCAGAATTGAGCACAGGATTTGAGATGTGGCTTCACCAGTGGTGAATGCAGGGGGACAATCCCTGTCCTGGTTCTGCTGGCCACACCATTGCTGATACAGCCAGAATGCCAGTGGCCTGCTTAGCCACCCAGACACACTGGCTCATGTTCAGCTGGTGTTGACCAGCACTCCCAGGCCCTTTTCTGTTGGAACCCTTTCCAGACACTCTGCACCAGCCTGTAGCACTTGATGGAGCTGTTGTGCCCCAAGTGCAGGACATGGTATGGCATGTTGAATCTCATACCCCCAGCCTTGCCCAGCAATCCAGCCTGTCCAGATCCCTCCGCAGAGCCTTTCTACCCTCAAGCAGATCAACACTCCCGCCCAACGTGGTGTTGCCTGCAAACTTACTGAGAGTATACTCAATCCTCTCATCCAGATAATCAATAAAAATCTTAAAGATTTACTGAGCCCTGGGAAACATCTCTTGTGATCAGCCACCAGCTGGATGTAATTACATTTACCATAACTCTCTGAGCCTGGTCATCAAGTCAGTTGTTTGAAACCAGCAGAGAGAGTAGGTGGACAAGCCATGGGTTGCAAGCTTCTCCAGGAGAATGCTGTGGGAGACAGTGTCAAAGGTTTCAGTAAAGTCCAGGTAGCCTGCATCCACAGCCTTTCCCTCACCCACTAAGCAGGTGCTTTTTCTCATAGGAGAAAAAGCAATCACACTGCAACACCAAATATATATTCTTCAATCACTGTGCAAGACAAATCTTCAGGTGAGCTCTCAGCAATTGCTAGCACAGCACTGTATTGTGTAGTGCTGAAAAGGGCATGGAAGCTGTGCCAGTTCTTATCTACCCTTAAAACCGAATGTGATCTAGGGGGAGAGGGGGAGGTAGTGCCTTGTAACCAGCTGCCCAAAGAAAAGTTGTTGCCAGTTTCTACTCCAAAGTAGCCAAGAATGCCAACACACCTAAAGCGCCTTGGTTACACAGAATATAAACACCCTGATTAGGTACAGTATGTTCAGGACTGGAAGAATTGGTAAGCACATTTTCAACAGGACATGGAGCACATTACATGACCACAGGGAAAGCAGTTTTTATAGTTTCCAGCCCATTCTACTGGTGTCAAAAGTAAAAAAAGACACCCTTTTGCTTCCTACAGTCTAGATAAGAAAGAGTGAAATCAACACCATTCCACAAACACACCCTATTACAGTACCCTATTACAGTAAAACCTGTGAGCAAATGCTTATTCTTAGGCATGTTTCAATTCTTCCCATATCAAGAATATCCAAATATATAACTACAAACACCCTTTAATTAACACCCAACGAACTTGGAGAAAGAAACCTCCTGCTGCTTTTAATGGCTTAAGGATCAATTCCTAGACTTAGAACATGTTTTTCAACTCAGTGTTTTATCTAATTGCAGGAACAGAAGAATCAAGAAAAGAGATGTAATACAGTAAAATAAAAATAACTAAGAGGAACATTTTTACAATCCTGTTTTATTTTCTTCCAGTAAATTAATTATTAGACACTGATCTTTAAGAGCAAAAGAGATTTGATTAGTTGCATTAAACTTTGGGTTTTCTGAATCAGTTTTGAAATGACTATAAGGAAAAAACCCAATAGTTTATAAATAAATATCCACCCAAAAATATTTGGGTGGAGAAAAGATGTGACAAATTAGTGATTACTTATGTTTTGGAAGAGTCAGAGTAACAACTACATTAGGTATTCATCAGAATATGTATTCTCCAGTTCGAAGGTGGAAGAATTTTGAGACACAATTTAATGAACTTCATTATCAAGTATCTCCACCATAATAAACCATGAGATAAGCATTCTATAAATTTACACTGTTACATCAAAAACCTCAGCGGGTGCTACAACACACATTCATGAATTCAGAACTGCCAATGCTCCTTATATTAAGTTCATTTTAAGAAGAACTTCTGTGGTTTTAACATTGGTCTAAGCCCTCTTCATCTGACAATATCTAAATGTTAGTGTAAAATCATCTAAATAAATACATGACTCTCTAACAAAACAGAAGGAACAAACCCACTGTTTCTTCACCTTAAGCAATCTCCTTTCAGAAGCAATATGAAACGAGTATATTTACATTTCCTTAGGGAGAGATAACAACACCAGCATCAAGTTCTCCTAAAGAAACAGCATGTATGTATGGTTTAGCTTGTAAGAGGCAACATTAAAGAGAAGAGAGGAGAGCAGAGGATAACCCAAAACCCTCTGATCACCTAGGCAAGGTATTGGAGAGCTTGCTATTTTGCAGAAGACATTTTATGGTACTAACAGGTAAGTTTGCTGTTTAGAGACATTTCGGCTATCGGACTCTATTCAGCAAAATCAGCTTCTTGGGCAGAAACGTCTCAGTCCAGCCCCGCTCTCCCTGCAGCGCCCAGCCGGACCTCCACGGGGATGGGCTGCGTGCACCTGAAAAAGCCCGTTCAGCTGCAGCAGAGCTCAATCCCGGAATGACCAGCAGGAATCTATCTCCCACCATGCCCCCTCATGCTCTTGGGTGCTCTTTTTCCTTAAAATCCTGCAACCCCACAATTAAGAGACTTAAAAGTCCGTGGAAGTTCACAGAAAAATCTCCCCCCTTCCAAAACGAAGACGAACAGACCGACACACACACACGGGAACGAGACACGTTTTCCGCCGGTCCCTCAGGCCCCCGGTGCCGCTGGGGCTCCCGGGGGGACAGGACCCGCCATCCCTGGCGCCGCTCGGCACCGGCACCGGCCCGGCTCAGGGGCCCCGCCGGCCTCCGCCCTGGGCCG
>VXBR01005909.1:58320-74399 GCA_013400215.1 Cisticola juncidis
GAGGGCGCTCCGGGAGCTGGCTGGCGGCGCGGGCCGGGGAGCGGCCTGCCGTGGTCTGTGCACAGGGGCTGTTTTCTCACAGGGGCTGTGCACAGGGCGGCTGCCTGCCGCCGTGAGGCCGTGCGAGGCCGTGGTGCTGCTCCAAGAGTGACGGCACCTGTTGGTCCTCTGTTTGTGACAGAAGGGCTCTGGCTCTACTCCCAGACTGAGAAATTTCTTCCGAATGAAATTTCCTCTCTTTCAATTTGTACCCGTTACTCTTCATCTTATCTCTCTTCCTGACAAAGGGTTCATCTCCGTCTTCCCTGTAGGCCTCCTTCAGATGCTAAAAGGTTGCTATGAGACCTCCATGCAAGCATCTCTACTGTGCAACTCTACTGTGCATCTCTACTCTACACAGCTCCAGCTTTCTTGTCCTTAGCTCCTGCTCTCAACCCCTATTCAGGGCTGAGCTTGTCGGCCTGGACCAGAGGGTCACCTTCTTTGCCTATAATTTTGTTTCTCCTTATTCGTCACATATGAGCTCTGAATTCTGTTTCTCAC
The DNA here is from genome assembly GCA_013400215.1 of Cisticola juncidis. NCBI lineage: Eukaryota > Metazoa > Chordata > Aves > Passeriformes > Cisticolidae > Cisticola > Cisticola juncidis. The sequence goes on from VXBR01005909.1 coordinate 58,864, forward strand.
ATCCAGCTGCTTTTGGGCCAGTCACCAGCAGACATGCGCTCTGATCAGGACCACAAAAGAATAGCCACTGGCAGTATCCACCTGGTTATTCCTATCTATGCTGAGAAGGCAAACAATTCAGATTGCAAATTCCCCAACATGTACTTTCCATGTTTAAGTTTTTCAGGCCTCCAGAAAAAAATGAGGGGGATGAATTGAAGAGGAGGACGACAGTGAGGAGGGCTATAAGTTAATGTAAATTAATGACTGTGAAAAGGAAACTGTGAGAAAAAATGTGCAAAGATTTTCTGCTGATGGAAATGGGAGGTTACTGGGACTTCATCTGCAACACTGCTGCATGCAAGAGAATGTCTCTCCTACAGGGCCCTGGGCTCTTCCCAGGGAGCTGAGTGCTGGAGCTGAGTTCCTGCTGTGTGAAGCAAGGCTGCACAGTGGAATGCCTGCTTGCTGCTTGAGAATGGTTAAGAACCCTAAGCTGCTCAAGACCTTTTTGTTCCTGGTAGAATAGACTACTCCCAAGCTACACAACATGAGTGCATAATAGCTCTGCATTTATGGCAGTAATTGCTGATATCGGACAGGCTGACTCATGCACATTGAATTCCAAGTGCAGAAGGAACTATTGTGTGTTAAAAAGAAGAAATAACATAGCATTTCAATGTTCTGCTTTCATTTTTCTTCCATTTTGTTCAAGGTCCCTACTTCACTCTGGTTTTTATCTTCCATGGTATTTATAAAACCCCTTCATCACATGTTTACTCAAATCTATGTGCAATAGTCACACCACTTGGAGACAGTGGCTGCCACAGGTCAGAGCAGCCAGAGAGATTCCTGATAAACTGGCTTCATCCACTGATGCTTCAGTTTCTGCTTTTCACAGCAGTAGGAGTACAGTGGCTCATATACACTGCAGTCAGATGTGCCATCTGGCTCAGCTCTGAATCTTTAGAGTAGATGACATTTTTTTAATGTATTCAGAATCAGCAACTTTAACTAGCTTCTGGTTATATGAGTATTTTCAAGACAGAAAAATGGAAGATGAGAATAATGTAATACTATCAGGTCTTCTCAAAACTTCCTTTCAGATTTTTAAAGTGAACTGTTTCATGTTATATTTCACCTCAATGGGCAAGATTAAACTGTCTTACAGAACTCTTGCAAAGGAAGTTTTAAGAACTGCAGATAGCAGTGACACTGGAATACAGTGAACAGGAAATACCAAGTCACAGGTCCTGTTCCAAGAGTGGGTAGAAATCCTGACTACTTTACTTCTGAAAAAGCATTCTAAACTATCTTCTTTGGGTTGAGCCAAACAGGTACCTGAACAGTTTTCTTCCACTGCTGCATATACTCTGTAACAGTGCCATATGATATAAGTAAACTCTCAGTAAATGACAAGTTATGAATATCAATGACCATGTTTTTCTCTTCACACTCCTAGGGTCTCCTTAGAGTGTTCTGGGGTCTGCCAGCTATAGGCAGGTGTATGAAAACTAGACAGACAGGACAGGAGTTGCCACTAGTTGTAGTAGTAGATTGCTTGTTAAAATCTAATTTTCTGCAATTGTCATTTCAATAGATTGCCCTTTTCATGGTTTGTCTCCACCTGGCAACCAAGCACTACTCACTCACTGTCCCTTGGAGTGGGAGGGGGGATGAAACCAGAAAAGTCAAAGTAAGACAACTCACGAGCTAAGGACAGTTTAATAGGTAAAGCAAAAACCATGCATGCAAGCAAAGCAATACAAGAAATGCACTCATTTCCCATGGCCAGGCAAGCGTTAAACCATCCCAGAAAAGAAGGGCTCCATCAAGTGTAAGATTGACTTGGGAAGACAAACACCATCACATTCAACATCCCAGGTTCTTCCTCCAGCTTTATATGCCAAAGCATGGCACCATGATATGTTGAATTCCTTGGGTCAGTGATCCTGACTGTGTTCCCTCACAGCTCCTTGTGCACCTTGTTGGAGGGTTCCGTGAGGAGCAATAAAGGCTGTGGTGCTGTCTAAACACTGCTCAGCAGTAACAGAAACATCCCCAAGTCATCAACAATTTCCAGCACAAATCTAACTACTGTAAAGAACATTAACTCTTCCCAAACCAAAATTCCATACTGAATTCCACATTATGCTGCTTATAGCATATGAGCTAGCTAGGTAACTGCAGAAAATCTGGAACTTTGGGGGTAGTCAAAAACACTTTTCTTCTTTGTATGGTCTATGTTTTATGGGATTGATGATGATGTTTATACACAGGACATTTATGACATCCTATGGCAATGCTTTTTTAATTCCAAAAAATGTCTGAGATGGCAAAAATATTGTTATATGCTGTTATATATATTTGACTGAAGACATGTACTAACAATATGCTGAAGTCAGTTTTAAGGCTCATAGCTCCAGATCAAAAACTTTGTGGCAGAGTGGTGATCTGGTATAAACATGTTTTTCTGGCTGAGACTCTTTCAGACAATTTATAGGAATTACCTTTATGCTTATGACTTTTTACTTTCTTTTACCTGCACAATTTACATGCTTGATGGTGTGGGGAGAGGCCTAATTGTATGCCATGTTTAAGCAGAAGAAATTTATGCTACCAGGAAAGCCAATGGTGCAAAGCTCTGGGATGAATTTTGATGAAACTCTCAGTAGTTGCAGCTGTACATTTTGCCAACACAGAATATTTAACATTTTTCTTGCATCTTCACTTTGTCAAAACTTTTGCATAAGGATGGTGGTATGGAGTGCTCAGTCACTGCAGGATACTGGAGTTCTGATTGTCTCTACCAGAGGAGTGAGATCAAATAATACAGGTAATTTTTTTTCTGTCTTGAAATCCATGAACTGGTGTTGATCTGAGCTACTAACTGTGGAAGTTCAGAATACAGAGTCCAGCATATGCACAGATAATATTTTAGGCCCACATTAGTAATTTCATTTTTACTTTCCTTAGGTTTTACATATCCAGTAAGCATGGACCAATTTTTGAAGGAAAGTTCTGAAGTTACACATATGAAGATCTACTTTCTTCAGCTTAAAAAAAGAAACTTCAGAGAGAATTTCTAGAAATCTGCAAATGCAGTAAGAGCTGCTGCTTAGAGTCTTCTGAGTAGCAGTGGGTAATGAAACATTTTGCATCAAAAGTCTCTCTCCAGGATATGACTTATCCAGGAGGTAAAATTTAGCGTGCTGTTTCAAGAGAGACAGTTCTGTGATATGTTAATTTGATGAGATCTTTTTCCCCTATAAATGCATAGAACTACAAAGGCTTCTATTTCTTCTCTTAATTAAAATCAGCAATTTTTTTACTATGTTCCTGTCTCACCACAAGCAAGCAAAATTGCATTAAAAACCAGAACCACACAGTTTTCCACTTCTACTGATCTGATCAGCTCATAAATGTAACAAAGGTATATATTAAAATAATATTGAGCAAGCTCATTAAGGATACATTTTACCAGAGATTAAAATTTACTAGTTTCTTCTATTTGTCTGAATAGCAAAGGACATTTTCTCCTTTCTGTCTAATAATTACAGATTCATATTCTTACATACTTACATATCAAGGAGAGGTGAGATATGTCATATCAGAATGCCAACACTAAGCCTGAAATTTTTTGGTTTCTGTAAACAAAACAGAACACAAGGCCTTTTAAAAGGGTCCTGAACACTTTTAAGAAAACACACCTTATCTGATAGGGATTACCTAGACTTCTAATGACTGCTTTCAGATGGTAATGAATCTTTGATATCTAAAAACTGATTGCTTGTCATCCTACCCTTCTCCAGTTTTCTTTTTAATTTTTTTTTTTTACTCCACAAGCAATTTAGATAACTGAGCAGAACTAGAAATGCTGTAGAAATCAAAGAGCCCTTCATACAGCTACTCACATGAGCACAGTCATTTAGACACGTTTTGTCTACAAGCTGACAAATCTCTCATCCCAATCTTTTCCACCGAACAAAACTATCATCCTTATACTGTTGACATTATTATTCTAAACAGAACAGGTGTGCTTTTTCGAAAGATGGGAATGTCTTTCCTCCCTGAATCACTTTCTTCAGCTTTCATACAACTAAGATTACAAACAGATTCAGTACTTCTGGATTCCTCACCCATGACTCCATCCTTTTAGCCACCTATATATCCCTGCATTTGTGCTACTTAATGAACAGTTTTGCAATAAGCTGTATTTTTTTGATTGTTTTTGCAACCGAGAGGCTGCAGATCATGCTAATTTGCAGTCTGAATGTTGCCATTATTTCCTGTTTCCTGAAGAAAATCACATAATCTATGACAAGTCCACAGAGGAAATTTTATGTAAGAAAAAAAGAGGTTGTAAAACTTTCTGAAGGTGAAAAAGAAAGAAGCATCTGCATGAGTTAAAATTCCAGCATTGCCAGACAGAAAGCATACAAAGTTCTGGCAGTTAAATAGTTACATTTTGCCACATGTTCACTTGAAAACTGAGCAGTGTTGAGCTCTCCTACCTGTCAAAAACTAGAAGACATTAATTTTGTTTCCCACCTCAGGGTTTGCACCTGAATTGATCTAATCACTAGAAATTCCTGTGGAAGAATAGTAATGGAGAAATTCTAAATCAGTCTTTTATTTCCTGCTCTTTTCATTGCTTAGAGTATATAGTTGCAAACTGGATCAGAGAAGGGGAAGAAATAAGTAAAATGTTAGAGTAAATATTGTCTGAATGTTTTATTGACCAGTTTTCTAATTTCATTTCTAATTTCTCTTTTAAAAAACAGTGTAATGGCTGTAGAAATCGTTTTAGAGAGAAGGATGACTTGTACTCAACTTTAAAAAAAAATCAGATTTAAACTGACATTGTATTTATAAAGATTTTACGTGTTTACTAATTATACAGTCATTAATACACAACAAATTACATTATTTGGAGTATAAGAAGTCTGGTTCATATCTGAAGTAATCTGGAACATGAAATTTAGAATATATGTTTGCATCTTTAAATTCTACAAAATGTATTATGGCACAAACCAAACAACCAAACAACCAAAATCAGGTATGTTCAAAGTATGGGTCTTTATCAGTTAGTAGCAGGAGTAGAAAATATTGCTTTCTTCCCTAGCTAAACAGAAGTTCTAAATCATGAGACATATCCTCTCCTGAAAAGAGCGAGAGACCAAGCCCACATGGATTTTTTTCTTCCAAACAAATTCCTTTATAACTACACAGAATACTGTACAAGTATACTGTACTCACTAACACTGCATGAAATACTGCATTAGGCTTTGTGAGCAAACAAGCAAATGCTCTGTAGTTAGCAAGCCACTGCTTCTAATTCTGTGGAAAATATTAAAAAAAAAAGAAGTGTTAGTAATTGTTTCCAGTCACAAAAGAAAGAAAAAATAAGCATAGCAGAACAGGCAAAACCAGAGAGATATGAAACAAGTTTGTGAGAATTTAGAATTCCTTCTCCTCCTGTGAGAGAATCCAGCATATTCAGGAAAATCCAGCATATTCAGGAAAATTTGTTTCAGAGGGTTTGAGTCTTCTTTTGACACATCCATTGAAATTATGCATTTGGAAAACCTTTTATAACTAAGGCAACAATGTTTCACAAATTTTTGCTACTATTCCATAATTTGGTTATCTCTGTGCATGCAGAACTTGGTGTCTGAACAGAAGTCTGTCAACGGTAATGGGACAAAGATGCTGAAAATGTGTCTCTATGCAAAAGTCATTGAAGAACTATGGATAAAACTTTGACTACAAGTTCCTGAGTTGCACACATGACATAATTGCTAGCTTTACCATAATTCTGATTGGGATATCTGCTGTAAACACTGGAATATGATTATGTTAGATTATGTTTAGATAATGTCAGAAGAAATTTTTCTCTTTAACCCATTAGTTTTGCTGTAGATAATGGTATTATTTTAGACTGAACATTTCTGCTGAGCTTTTCTGTGTTAACACTCTTTATTTGTATTCAAATGCCATTTATGAAAAACTTCAGAGAAAAGAAACATTGAAATGCAGGGAAAGTTCAAGTTTTTTTCTTTTACACTCATTACTAGAATTCATTTCTCTGTAGCATAAAACTGAAGATTAATTTGAAGAAACAGCCAGGAAAAATTAATGGTGAATAGGTTTGTATGTCTAGAAATTGGATGTCCTTCACCTAAAATCACCTGGTTATTAAGACATATGCTCCATTTATTGAAAAAAAAAATACCATGCTCACATTCTTGTTAGTGCTCTTGCTTTCCAAACTTTGAGTTCTTCATACACTAAAAGAAAACCTGTCTTTATTTGCAGTGAATTATACCATTAGGAGAAAAGAGCAATCAAGACAGTAACAGACAAAAGATTTTTAAGAAAGCTGTAAGGAACAAAACCCCTGTTTCTTTCACCAATAGGTGTGTTCAAGGTGTTCAAGGTGACTTCCTTCAGCTAGACAGAACTAAAATAACAGAGCATTCTCACTGGTGGCTTGGTTGTAGTAGGTTATGTCTTTTTGCTCAGATTTTCACCTTTCAAACCAGCATATCCTGTAAGTACATGTAGAATCTCAAATAAGAATTAAAGTATTCATGCATACCTCAGAGCAAGGTTACTTTTACTGCAGAAACTATTCTCTAATAAAGTGACTGTCACTGATTTTGTCAGCAAAGAAAGGGCCTTTTTCTGGTTCATACTAACATATGATGACTTTCAGTCATCTAGATGGTTGATTTCCCATTTGTTTATACAGCCCCAGTAACTTGTTGTGGACTTCTCACAGAAATAAGCACTAGCTGATAAGCAGGCATGGGTCTGCAGAAATATATCACACAATATTTATGATCATTTAGGAGGAAGATGATCGTTATGATGATAAAACTCCATTATTATTAACTATAATAATCCTGCATAATCAAGATCATTCCTGAGCTTCTATCACTTTGCTAAAGCCTGAACTTATAAAAGAGCTTTGATACATGAGTAGTTCCAAAAATACCTTTTCTTGCAGGGGTTGAAGTCAGATTCCTATAATGCACAAGTATGGGAGAAGGACACTTAAATTCTAGATTATATGTAAGTACAGGTCTCATAGCTGTACTTACTTGGATAAATCACCTAAATCTTGAATATATTATGTGTGTTTAGTGAGTCTGAGATAATATTGGGCTTTTCATCATATATGCCTGTAGACTCTTGAACTTTCTCTCTTAAGCTGTAGCTGCTTTTATGAAATAGAAAATGGATTAATCTTTGTAATCATTTCAAACAGAAGAAAACTGCACTACCATTCCCACATACAGAGTACTGAAGAATTAATTATCAGCAGAAATACTTAAAAATATCTACATAGAACTGAAAAACTTGTATCACTGGGGTTTTTTCATACTTATCATTTTTTTCATACTTATCTTTATCAGTTTTTCAGGTTGTGCAATTATTTAGGTTTTGATTATTTTTCTATCCTTAATGCTCATTATTTTTTCAGCTGATTCCTGTATTTTCCAAAGTTTTCCCTTGAGTGCGGTTTTTAGAGAAAGAGTTATCAGGTATTGCAGATTTCCTTTGATTGTAGAAATATAGTCTCTCAAAGCTAAGTGTTACATATCCATGTACATTTTGCCTTTTCACGGAATGGGTCATGTTGGAAGACGCCACAGGGCCACCGGTCCAACCTCCCTGCTCAAGCCAGGGTATCCCAGAGCATATGGCATAGGATTGTGTCCAGGCAGTTCTGGAATATCTCCAGGGCAGGAGGATCCATAACCTCTCTGGTCAACCTACTCCACTTTTCTGCTATGAAATATTCAATTCTCAGTTAGGTTAAGGGTGTGCAAGTTTATTTATTTCACTTAAACTTCATAAACCGTGTTGGCTATGTGGGTGGAGCAGTGAACAATGACTAAATGGGAAATATCCAAGGAATTTTCACGATGACTCCCTTCTTTGAACTTTGTACTTGGAAAGAGTTCCTGTCAGTATTTCACTTTCTCTCTCAAAGTGATAAAAAATAACCAGAAGCCCAAATGCTTCTTACTTTCACTATTGAAAAGTGTTTTTCAGCTTCCACTTAAAAAAAGACAAAATGTATATTAAAATTTCTGCTGCTAATTGCCTAGCACTGTGTAAAATGTGAATTCATGCAAAAAGAGAACTTCTTTGCCTGGACAGATGTGAAGTCAAGTAGCAATGATTCGGCATGCCTGTTTTTCCCAGACACAAGGAGACCCTGCAGTGAAACATCATAAAGCTCAAAATTGCACAGCTTCCCATACATAGCATTGCTGAACTTGTAGTATTATATATATATGTGTGTGTGTGTGTGTGTGTCTGTCTGTGTGTGTGTGGGTTTTGTGTGTGTGTACAAAAAGATGTCACAATTGTTCATTCGTTAGGGTTATAGATCATCATCTTCCTCTGATTCAGTGTTCATGCAAACAGGACAGTGGATCCAAACTGATCACTTAAACTTTTGGGACTTACTTTACCCTAGGTTAGATTCTTCAGCATTGTTGATCCTGTCTCCAGATCTGTAGAGAACTTTCAAGATGCTTAAGCTTCTAATAATGAAAAACATTAGATAGTGCAGTAGCAGTTAACGTACCTAATAACAGAGGTTTTCCTGTTGTGATGTTCTAATTAGTAAATTGCGTATCCAGCTGTTCCAGGTGAGACCCATAGGAAGACTGATTACTTTGAATTCCACCTTTAAGTTTGCAAGTGATTATCCATGTGTTAGTTGAAAGATACTCTCCAGACAATGAAAGGCAGGATGTGGAGTTGAAAGGCGAGGTGTGTGTTCTAAAGTTGTAAGTTAGTTAATTTCTTTCAGGTCAGTGTTTCCATAAACTGAAATTCCAAATTTAATTCCTCTTAATTTCCTAACCATTTAAATACTAGGTCTGGTTTGTTTGGCTTTTTTCAGAGATGGAATGACACATTTTCCTCTCAGTTCTGTAGTGCTAAAGGCAACAAGAATCTAGTCTTATTTGTCATTCACAAATTTGCTACAGTGTATTTCAGACCATCAGTTTCTTAGGATGTATTTTCAGATTATGTAAAGTTTTAATTTCAATTTATGTTTCTTAAGGTACCAATACCCACATTGCTGTGATGGTTTCATGTTTGGAAGTCAATAAGCTGATATTCATTCCTATGAAATGGAAAGGTCAAAAATAAGCTACATAAACCGTGTATGTTATCATGCAATTTTCCCCACTGTGAAGCTAGTTAGTAAATATTAAATTTGTTAGTACTGTCCCCCACCAAAACAAAACAAACTCAAAAAAACAATCAAAAACCCTCCCTCTCCCCCTACCCATTTATTTGATGATGTTTATTTGATGAAGCCTAGTCATTCCTTGTTGTTAGTATATTAAATGATACTGCACTAGCACAGGAAGTTAATAAAGTCTTACTGCAAACACACAAAGTTAAAAAACCCACACAGGGTCAGAATATTGACATAATAGTTTTTCTTTTTTTTTTTTTTTTCCTTTCTTTAGGATCATTTTATGTTTCAAAAGTAATTGCTGAAGTAAGCAACATCCTAAGATCTTTGGATTATTTTGTTGATCTCCTTATTAGTTATTAACTATTGGTGGACAGCAAGCTGTCCATGAGCCAGCAGTGTGGCCAAGAAGGTCACTGGTGTCCTGGGGTGCATCAGGAGGGGCATTGCCAGCAGGTTGGGGGAGGTGATCCTGCCCCTCTCTCAGCCCTGGTGAGGCACATCAGGAGTGCTGTGTCCAGTTCTGGGCTCCTCAGGACCAGAGAGGCACAGAGCTGCTGGAGCTGGTCCAGAGGAGAGTGACAAAGATGATGAGAGGACAGGAGCATCTCTCTTGGAGGAAAGGCTGAGGGAGCTGGGCCTTTCAGTCTTGAGCAGAGATGAGTGAGAGGGGACCTCATCAATGTCTGTGAGTATCTGAAGGGAGGGTGTCAGTGTATGGACCCAGGCCCTGCTCAATGGTGCCAAACAATAGGACAAGAGCCAGTGGCCTCAAACTGACACACAGGAAGCTCCATCTGAACATGAGGAAGAAATTCTTTACTGTGCAGTAACCAAGCACTGGAACAGGTTGAACAGAGAGGGTATCTAGTCTCTCTCACTGGGGATATTCAAGAGCCATCTGGAAATAATCCTGTGCAAGGTGCCCTGTGGATGACTCTGCTTGAACAGGGAGGCTGGACCAGGTGATCCTCTTCATTCCCTTCCAACCTAACCCATTCTGTGATTTTACATTCACAATGATTGTGAAATTACTACTAATAATAATTTGTAAAAAACCCTCCTTCAAACTGTGTTTGAATTGCATCCCTGTGTTAAATAAAAGTGTTACTTTATCATACTCAGAATGCAATCTGACAAATTTGAGTCAGCAATTTGGTGGGTAGAATGTTTCTGGTGACAGTTCCCATTTGGCATACTGACAAATTCATTGAGAGTCTGGATCAACAAGATCAGTGTGTTTCAAGTTTTTCAGCAAATGTCTAAGGGTTTATGACTGGAGCAATCTTACATGCAGCAGCAATTACCACAAGACAGAAATAACTTTTAAAAAAGAAAGATTTGGAGGGGATGAAAAGTTTATTTTTCTCCTCGTGGGTTTTTCAGGCCACTAAGGATTTGACTGTTCTATTATTAAAACTGATAGCAAAATCCTCAATTGTTTTGATAGGATCAAATCCAAAAGAAAATAGTGTTCTGTGAAAATACAAAATCCATAAGAAAAATACAGCAAACATAAGTTATGATTATTTTGATCTAATTTTTTTATAGTAGCTGAGTATCTTGCCCAAGGGTTTTTTTGTCTCTTAAAGGCAAACCAGAGATTCAAATGCAAAATCCAAAATATATCCTTATTACAGTTTGTCAGAGCTGAAAGTCTTGAATACAGAAATAAGGTCGCTGATTACTGTAATCTATACATTCATTTTCTTCCGTCCCAGATTCTCTTCCGTGAGTGATATTAGTCATCAGATAAGTCTGACAGCTAAACTTACAAGACTGCTGTTTATTCCCTCAGCAAATTTCCATTTGATACAATTTCAGAAAAAAACAGTGAATCTGAACTGTTATTCTTTGATTTCTAGAACTAAATGTACGTAGTGGCTTTACACAGCCAGAAGTAGAATTATTTATTTATTCAGGGAAAATGACATGTTAAATAGTCAGAGTACTATGTATCTGTATACCCCTGCCACATTGGTATCATCTGAAGGATTTAATTCTTCTGAGTAGTGAAATGATCATTGGAACTGAACAAAGAATTGGGAGTTTGCTGCTCAGCATCATATTAGGAAGAATCAGAATAAGCACAACTAGCATCTATTCACATAGTAATCTAAAACTGTTATTTATTGAGAGATGCTTTTGAGCTACTGAGCCAGAAATAAATTGCTAAACCCATGATCTCATTCCCAAGATTTCTGATCACGGGTGTTAATACGGAAGAGGTCAAGAGAATTCCACATGAAAGGTGTGTGTGTATGTTGGGGAGAGTTTCTTTTTAAAATCAGGTTAAGGAAAGACCATATACACAAAGACAAAGCAGTTTGCACATATGGATTTAGCATTGAGAAAACCCTGAGAATGTATGCAACAGTGCTATAACCTTTAGTCTGTGAAAAATTATTTTTAATTGAACAACAGCTAATAAGTCTTAGACTGCACAAACAAAGGAGTAGAATGGTGTTTGCAATTGTTCTTTCTAAATAATTCAACACCAGTTGCCACTTTCAGGGAGCAGCCTTTATATGAGCACTCAGAGTGTAGAAATATCATGTAAGTACAGGTAGAAAAGTCAGAAACAGCACCATCTCCATATTGGCTCTGTTAGTGCAGGAGTGATAAAGCACACAAAGCAAGCAGGGAACACATTAAGAGTTTACCAGCTACAGCAACTGTTCTTGCACAACTTCAGTTTCTCTTCAGGCTAAATGCACAGTCCCTTTAAAAAGGAAATTGTGAAGAACAAACAACTTTTGCAATGAAGTTACATGCAGTGTCACAACCACTAAAACAAGCTCTTTGTCAAATCCCCAATCTCCTTCCTAACAAGTTTACTGTTGCCCAGGTCCTCATCTGCATAAATTGTCTAAATAATCTTTTGGGAAGAAAGATGAGCTACATCCTCTCTGCATTAAGTATCTAACTTTAGACAGCCATTCACATCTTTAAAGGGTCTAAAGAAGTCACCTCAGGCCATCCATTTATTCGTTAAGAAGCACAGCTCTCTGTCATATGCTCCCATCATTTATCTGCAAATCATATGTGAAATTTGGCCCCAAGACCACCTCTAAAATGCACTCAACATTTGGCAAATCCTTTGACAAGCAACTCTCTTAGGCATATTTTAAACTGTATACCCATATTTGTTTAATTTCTTTTCATTTTCTAGAAAGAATTTGAAAGTTGAAGAGTTTTTTGTAAGTATTTGTTTAAAACAGAGTGAAAGTAGCCATCTGTAGTCACCATGAGATTTCCTAGTTTTCTGAGCATTTGTATTAAAGTAGATTTCACTGTTTGCCACGCTGAAATGACCACATGGACCCTTGGAAAGTTGAGAGGAAGACAGAGAAAGGGCAGAAAGACCTGATTTGTTTATTTCATCCTATTATATACTTTTGGAAAGGTGACCTTGGATTGGAGGTTGGAACTCCCAACTCCCAACCATATTGGTCAAAAGGACTGTCAAACAACACTCTCCTCTCCTGGAGAAGAATGTGAAAACAATGACAGTATTTACAAAAACAATCTCGTATACATGAGGAGAGCGTGAGAAGTGAGAACTTCTACTTTAATGTGAAAGCTCAGAAAATTAGGAAATCTCATGGTGACAATCTGTCTTGTTTCAGTTTTATCCTGTTGCCTTATTAACCCACATTTTATAGTAGTGGCTGTAAATGTTAAACAACTATATTGTTAAAATGAAATTTAACAGGAGAGATTAGGTAAATAAGAGAAAAAAATAGCAGTAGGAGAAGTGAAAATGGAAATAGAAGAAAAGACTGGGAGACAGAAAGAGAAAGAAGAGTAGGATAGAGAAAAAGAAAATGTAGAAGCAGTGTATTGTTCTTGCTATCAATAGCATAATGTAATTAACTATCCCATAACTCCCCAACTGCAGAGAATTTGGGACTATTTCAGCCCACTTTTTCATATCTCTACTACTTGGCAGATACTATGAAGCTCAAATTAACATGACAAGCAAAAACTACTTTATTTCAGAATGCCTAGAACTCACATATGACAAACACAGTAGCTAGAGATGCAAATAAATTAAGAAAATTGAAAAGGAACAAGAAAGGCTTGAATAATTTCTGCCAACGATCTGATTAAAGGCTTGAACCCTCTAATCTTGTACATGTAAAATTGTACTTTGACTCAGTGTAAGACTTGTCTGCATGGAAGAGCTGTATGATTACATAATTAACCAGGATTGCAATGGTACTGCTGTTATGTCCTCCCTCATACAGGGAGAGTTTCATTCCAACTGCATTTTAACAGCAGGGGAGTTCTCCCAGAATTCCCAACTCAAAGAGCTGCTCTCCCATTAAAACCTGGACAAAAATCAAATCTAGTCTAAAAATCTTTTTCTTTGCTAAACTGTTTGGAAGCTGTGGGAAGTATTTTTCCATACTTCCATGTATTTTTTTTCCCCGAAGGAAAAATCTCTTATTAAGTGGCAGGTGTTCATAGCAGCAGGCATGTGTGACTCCTAAGTCCTGTTTTCAGATACATAAAACAATGTCCTATTACAGTATCATGCAGACTCTCCAGGGGAGAACATGTACACAAAGCAAAACAATGGATTTTGAGATTGATTCTTCAGAAAGGCAAAGCTCAGATTTTACGGTTTGATAAACTCATGGCACTCCCAGTAAGGTAAAGGGAGGTTATATCTCACATCAGAGGACAGAACATCGAAAATTTATTTTTCCTGCTTACTGGTATAAACAAAATGAACTCATCTCCAGCTAAGGGGTTTTTAATCAGAATGGACTTTTACTGCTGTGCATTGAGATAAACATATAACCTCTGGTCTATAATTTAGAGAAGCATGTGAAAGGGCTGAAAAGACTAAAATTATCATGATTTTATTGATACATCTTATAGAACACTGTATTTTGGTATCCAAGGTAATAATTCTGGGCTGTAACTTGTGTTTTTTTCCTCTCCATTTCTGTTTGTGGTGTCATTGAGCTGCATGTAAGAAGACTACAAAGAGTACACATTTCATAGGTTGGACCTGATGATCTCCAAGGTCTTTTCCAACCTAGTTGATTCTGTGATTCTGTTGTTTAATTTAGCTGGCCTTTAAACTGTTCTTTGCAGAGCTGCATGGAAGCGCCTAGAGAAAAGTACCTGCTTTGGGGAAACAGAAAATATTTATGAAAATAAAGGCAGCCTTGATATATTCAAAGTTAATGTTTCTTTCCTCCCCACTCTCAGCTCAAGGTAGCCAATGTCTTGTTACACTTCCCAAATGTTCAGCAAGTGTAATTAGTATAGAGTAGATAGTGTTCCTGAAATATCTTGTTTCAGGTAAAGTAGTAACTGAGTAACTTTCATTTTCCAATATATCCCATAATTTTCAAATGCTAATAAGTAGGGAACTGAATACTACAAGGGAGACTAAAGCTTTACTGGGAGAGCAAAGCTTTGGCAGAGAGCACAGCATCATTTTCCTAACACAGAAAGTAAGCATATCAGGGAAACAAGCAGATGAAAAATCCACTTTTACTCTCAATATAAGCATAACATTGTGTCTTCTGGAAAGCAATAGACTTTGTGACAGTCATCAGGCTCAACTAATCACCAAAGGCTGTGGTGGTAGAGTAGTAGAGTGACACAGTTTTGAATAATTTTGAAGTATTCATCTGTTTGGAGGCAACATTTGTGAAATAATACTCATGTGGTCTGGCTACTTGAACACAGAGGGACTTCATATGAGGCCATCAAGCTAAATTCTGTGTGGTAAGGTGTGAATATCCAAATATTTAAATGTGCTCCTTAAAATTCCAAATTAAAGTCAAAACAGGGTTATTACCATGAACACCATAATAGTCCCATCAGTTGGGATATGAAGATAGGGGTCCTGTAGTTTTGTCTAATGAAGAGTTCTATGGACAGTGAGACCATTAGATGCATGGCTGCAGGTGTCATGGCCCTGCACAGATGTTCCCTGATGCTTCTCCCGGTTTGTTGCAGAGTCATGGCTGCTCCCTGCCTGTCTCAGCTCCAGGTTTTACAGAAGGCGGCAGATTTCCAGTTGCCATGGCACTGCTCTGGTGAGCAGCTCTCCCTTTAGCACCCTGCAACTGCATTGTGCTATTGGGAATCAGTCTTTTAATTGTGTTTGTGTCGCAGATGTTTGCAAGGGAGAAGGGCAGAAATTTTCAAAGCAGTGATACATTTAATTTTTTCATTTTGCAGTGTTTGTGTGCCCAAGAAGATACACAGAGGGGTTTGGGGTTTTGGTTGGATTTTTTTTTTTTTTTTTTTTTTTTTTTTTTTGGGGGGGGTGGTTTTTTTTTTTTTTTTTTCTTCT
>VXBR01005909.1:74416-86357 GCA_013400215.1 Cisticola juncidis
TTTTTGGGTGGTGTGTGTGTTTGTTTTGTTGTTTGCTTGTTTGTTTGTTTGTTTGTTTGTGGTTTCTCAGTGCTTAGGAATGAAATTTGTTTAGATAATTGTAGGGAATAAGCTGCACAGTAAACTCTGTGTGTGCACAGGTGAGAACAGAAGACCCACAAGCAAAACAGCAGATGTTCCCCTGGGATGCACAGGCTAAGCAAAATCCTCACAACACTTCTATCTTGTGTGGCACTGCATAAAGAGTTAGGTGAAAGTGAGCAGGAGAAATGACTGGAGGGAGAAATTAGGATGCCACTCTTGTGTGTGTTCAGAGGATTGTCCCTGCTGAGATCAAGAGGGCTGTCAGGGAAGTATCTGAACCTGTGACTGCATGTACCCAGAATTGCTTAAACAGCACCTATCTGCTGGGGACCACAGGTAGCAGACTGGACTAAATGTTGCAAGAGGGGCTGCTCAATAGCCCAAACCCCAATTCCAGTGGGCAGCACTCAGGAAAAGCTTAAAAGAGGTAGTGTGATGTCGAATCCAAGCTGTTACTGCTTCTGAAGACATGAGGCTATCATGGCTAAAAAGATAAGCAGAAAGAGTTTATGTGTACAAGTAGCTCAAGGGACATAAGCTTGCACCTTCTGCAGACAAACCTTGATTAACAAAAGGGGATGTGTACACTTGTAGGAAAGTGTGTTTCTCAAGCAGTACTGCTGTATTGTCAGCAATTGTACGGTCACCAAGACCCTCAGTGACATGATGGAAACAGATGGAACGTGTCAAGATTTGTGAAAAGAAAATTCAGTTGATCTCCCATCTGTAAAATATTTTAAACCCTTTCAGTTTATAACCCATTCCAAGAGCATGAGCACAGCTATCATTTTTCCTTGCAGAGGACATATCCTGTTGTCTGAGGCAGGGAATCGACAGCCAAAAGTTAAATAACTTGTTGGGAATCATCAAGTATACTCTTATCAGATTTATACAACAGTAAGTGGCTATTAAACTATAGCTTTCTTAGTTGATGTTGAGAGAGGTGTCTTGCTGCTGGAAGCTGTTTTGTGATTGCATTGAATTGTCTTCTGTGAATCTGTAATTAAGGATTTCATGTAGTTATCAGAGTAAAATTGTTATCTACTTGGAGGTCTGATTAGATAACTGCTGTAATAATTTAGATCCGTTTTGTAAACAGCTATATGTTCTTTACCAACATGGAATATATGCTTTGATTATGTCCCACAGGAATCTGCTTCACACTTTGAAACAGAATGGTTCCATTATTTAAGATGTTGTATTTCATTATTTGTTTTATTTAAACATTGGATAGTATCTCTGTTAGGACTCTCTTGCCATCTCAGGTTTACTGTTCCTTTTCCTGTGTACCACAGGAAACATAATCAAATAAGGTATAATGTTTCATTAGAGATCAAAGCTATGACCAAACCACTGGAATATCATAAAGGTCATGGTAAGAAGTCCTAACCATAGCAAGAAAAGTCCAATTTTACAATTAAAGTGAAAGGCTTGACATTTTCCCCTGTCACATTTTTGATAATAATACTGATGTACAAAAGACAAAATAATAATGTCCAGTATTAGTCAATTTGTTTGAGAGTTGTGGGTTACATTCCACCGGCTTTATGCTTTTCCATTCAAACCAGTAGGCTTTTTTTTTCTTTGACTTACTCCCTTGTGACTTTTCTCCCCGTTTTCCAGTCACTAAGCTACCTCGTGTTGAGCCAAGCGGTTTGGTTATACCATTACTCTGCCTAAGTAAACTGTGTGTCTATTTGAAACAGAAAATGCTCAATAAGAAACTGCCAAATGAATTTCTACTGCTTTCTGCTATAGAAAAAGAAAAAAAATAACCTGATATACTGTTGTTACCATTGCTGGTGTCATGACTTCTGTTCACAACTACCATTGCATGAGCATGATTGCTGCAATTTGACTGCTGGGAAGTCATGTTACAAGACTCACATTGTAGTGGGCTGCTGGGCAGTTTCATAGCACATTTCTTTCTTTGTGACACTGAACAATACAGAACTAGTAGTGCTATTAGTGTAAATACAGCCCTCTCCAATAAAGGTAGCATAATAAGTGACTAGCAGACCTGCTGGCAAAGAACTTCCAATTTAAGGCACATAAGCAAATAAAGCAGGAGCCAGGGAGGCAACTGCTCACAGGTGGAGTACTTCCCAGAACAGGTGGCTTTTCAAGACCACCTCAAAGAAGGAAAGGAAATTAGAATCAGCCCTTTTTTCTTTTCAGTTTCTTTTTAATTACTGTATGAAATATTTTTATGAAAAGAGATTAATTAGAAACTGGGTAACTTTCATTAAGCTCTGAAAAAGCTGTGAATATGGAAAAAGGTGAATAAAATAAAAATGCAGATGTATAGTGGTAAGTTATCAGTTTCTGGGGAATTTTCATGTGAAGATTAAACTTCAGCAGTAGATCTGTGTTTCATGCTTGCTAGTTTATTTAGCATTTTCCTAGATTCTGCTCAAATTCTGAAATTAATCAGAAAACAAAACTATTTCACTGACTTTACAAGAAATAGAACTGAAAATCTGGTCTTCCTGGAGGTCTGCTTAGGTAATGATCATTGATTGAGTGTCAGGGATGCTTCTAACCACCAGTGAGTCACAGAAGATTGTTACATCCCACCTTTATTCTCCAAGTCAGACACACAGTGAATTTTTGCAGGGTCATGAGAACAACACATTCAATCTGTTGATATGAGGAAATAATTTCTCAGAGAAGAGAGGGGGGGTTCACAGCCAATGCAGTTTTTAGCTGTGTTAGATGGCCAGAAGTATCCAAGGAACCTGGACAACGAGCTGGAGCAGCTGCCTGGCTAACCCCTATGGTGTGCCTCTGTAGTGTGGCACGGGTACTTCAGGAGGAACGGCCCATGCCCTTCCTTCTTTGGGCACGCTGGCAATTTCAGGAAACAGTCCATCTGCTACCTGCATACCCTTCTTCTTCATCACAGCCTTGAGAAAAGATCTTTGAAAAAAGAGCAGGATGTAAGTTTAGGAAGTATGATAAATATTTCTATTACCTTTTTCTCTTAGATGTTGCAATAAAAATATCACTAGTGTGAAGCAAGCACGACATATCACAAAACAAAACTCTGTACTTTACAATTTAAAATACATAATTTTCCTAATATATTAATTTTTTAGCTATGCTTACCACCTATGGAAAAAAGGAATTCCCTGGGAAATGAATTCACTTTTCAATATGACATTGCTTCTGTATTTAAATGGTAGTTTATATCAGGCAAGGGGAGGACACAGAGAAAATATGGGAGAAAGCAAACAATATTTTTGGTTAGTATGTGGAGCATTTTGTGTTGCTTTTTTTTTTTCAAAAGGCCAGTTGTTCATCAGAAATGTGAACTATTTTGAAATGCTGTGACTAGAGACCTCAGCCATTCACTCGAAACACATTTTAATATCATCTGTGCAGTTACTGAGCTTTACAGAAATAGCAACCAGTGCTGACCAGCTAACCAAAGAGTAACCTCTGTACATGGAGGTGAATATAAAGTTTTTCCACACTTCCTACTAGGTCCTTATCTCACAGCTAATAAAAATGGAATTTAATTGACGTCACTTCATGCTAGAATCTTAATGTAGCCAGAAAATAGATGCCTAAGGAGCTTGCTGATCTTAATGATTTCTGTGATCTCTTATCTCTTACAGCTAATCTGAATAATAAAAATAAGGAAAAAAAAGGAAATATGCTTAGTAACACGTTCCAGATAAATTCTGCCTCATGAAAGCTGTATGTAAAGAGTAAGGAAAATCAGTTGTCTTTCCCTAAGCAAATCTGTTAATGAAAATATGGTAATCCTATTTTGCTACTTGCCAATTAAACTCTCCTTTGTTTGACATTATTTCTAACATGTTGGATGTGGCATTGTGCTGAAGAAGGCATTTGTGGTAAAAGGAGCATTAAGTGCTGGTATTGTATGAACACAATAGCTCAGGAAAGAGAAGGTAAAGAATATTCTGAACTGGAAGGGACCCACAGGGATCATGTGTTAAAGCAGCCAGCCTTTCTGCTTTAAAACGTTCAAACAATACTTTAAGTTATAATTGCTATAAAATTAATATGAGATTTCATACTGTCATTAACCCTCATTAGCTCAACAGTATTTCTTTTTGATAATTAATCCTGTGTGCAGTTTACAATTACAAATCCTCAAATAATATACAAATGTCTTTTACACTGTGGAGTGCAAACCACAGAAGTCCTCATACCAACTTCAAAAGCCTGAACATGATGCCATCTTCTTCATCACTTTTGTCAGGGAAGCACTGCTGCTTCATGACCCAGGCAATCCTGTACCGGGAATTAAGGGCTGTTTTGGTTAGGACTCATCCATGTAAGTTTGCAGCTTAACATTATTTGGATCTGCATTTTTGTGCTAAAATTTCTCTTGATTTTTGACTTTTTATTATCAGTCACATCACTCACTGTACTTCCTTGTTTTAACTGAGAAACAGAAGTACCAATGGAGCCTGAAAGGCATTGTTTCTGCCTTTCCAAGCTGGGTGGGAAGCACAGTCTCACAAGAACAATGAATCCTATTTTGGTATACAAAATCACTTAAATAGGTCAGGAGGAGATCCAAACCTGTGCATTGTATTTCACAGAATCAGAGACTGGTTGACACTGGAAGGGATCTCTTGAGGTCACCTAGTCCAGCACTCCTGCTCAAGCAGGGCCACCTAAAGAGTTGCTCTGGACCATGTTCAGATGGCTTTTGAATATCTCCAAAGATGGAAACTCCATAACCTCTCTGAGCAATCTGTGCCAGTGCTTAGTCAACCTTTCAGTATAAAAGTGTTTCCCGATGTTCAGAGGGACCCTTCAGTGTTGTCACTGCCTTTTGATCTGTCACTGAGCATCACTGAGCCTGGCTCCATCTTCATTGTACCCTTCCCTGGGATATTTATATCCATTGATGAGATTCCCCTTCAGCTTTCTTTGTCCAACTAAACAGTCCCAGCTCTTCCAGATTTCAGTCATCAGATACTTCTAGTTGTCACAATCAAGGATTATTGGGAGTGGCCTAACAATGATGTCATAGCATGGGGAACTACTTTAAGTCCAGTTTAGTTAAGTATTACCAGATGTGATTCTTTTCCAAAAAGGGTACATCTCTCTTGCTCCAGACTTCTCCCATGGTCTCTGCAATCTGAGAACTCTGAAAGCCATCCTGTCTACTAGAGACTGAAGCATCATTCAGCAATTCAGCCTGTATAACCAGCTCCCTTTGTGCAGCAAGCCCACACCTTTTCATCACCTATGTACTGATATCTTATTATATGAAGTTATTAAATGTACTCACTTTTCTTGTCTTTGACATCCTTGCTCCACTAAAGTCTATTTGGCCTTTTGCCATCCAAATTCCCTCCTTGAATGTTTGGACAGTATTTCCGTATTCCCCTAAGTTTATCTGTATTTACTTCCACCTTCTATATGCTTCACTGAGTTTAGCCAGAAGCTCCATGGTCATCCATGCAGGTCTCCAGGCATTTTTGTCTGATGGTGTTGCTCCTGAGTTTGGAGGAGGAAACCCTTGAACATTAACCAGCTGTCTTGGGCTGTCTTCCCTTCAGAAGATGATTCCATGGGACACTTCCAAGTAGATATTTGGAGAGGACAGAGTCTAATCTCCTGCAGTCTAGGGTTATGATCTTGCTTTTTACCCTCCTCACTGGCCTCAGGAGCCTAAGCTCCACAATCTCATGTCAGCAGGAAAGGTTGTTCTTGAAATAGTCTATCACACAATGATCTTGAGACACTGATCCATGACATTTTCAGACTCACATTTCCAAAAAGCCCCTAGTTATTGGTGAATATAAAATCCAGCAGAACACCTTTTCTTATTAGCGGAGCTGGTTTTGGTTGAATTTTATTCAAAATGAGTTTTCAAATATTGACATTGTAGACATATTCTGATTGATAAAGCCATTTTCTTTTATGATCATTCAGATGTCACTCTGGGAGACAGAGTCAAATCATCCAAGGTTTTAACTGCTGAGACCAAAGCCCCTTTGCAGCCAGTGGCTGCAGTGAACCAATGGTGCCCTGTTTGACTACCTCTGCACCTCACATCCACACTGTCAGACAAGTTTCTGTTCCCAGCTCTATGGGACCTGGGTTCCCATAGCAGAGTGAGACCTCTGGTTTCTCTAAGTAATAAATTATGGAGAAAAACATAATAAGAGCACAATCTGGGTGCGCCAGATTATTCCTGAATAAAGGAATCGCTGACCCTTGAAGTCATTGCACACTCTCTTCACACACTCCTCATGTTCCTTTCATGTGCCTCTTAGTCCAATGGTTTTATTTAGTCTGGGGACTTCTCACTGTTCATTGGGTCCTAGAGAGGCTCTGGGTAATGGCTGTCATTCCAGGACTATGCTCTTTGTGAGGCAGAAGGGCAGTGCCCCTTCACAGCTCATTGTTTGGGGCTGAAGCCTTGTCCCACCAGCCAGGGCACAACCTGCATCTTGCACTCCAAGTTACCTGCACTAGGTATGGTCTGCAAGACTGATGATCTAGAGTAAGTTTAATTTCAAGATGTCATGTTAGTAGATGATTGTAATTGTTGAGGCAGACCAGGTCAATGTGGGGTGCTAGGGAAAGCAGTGCCTGACATGACAACCCCCCAGTGGAACTCAGGCAGTGGGATGCAGGCAAAGGCAGCCAGTCTCCAGTCGATTGTCTGTATCTTGCATCTGCAAAACTTACTTCCTAAGACCTATAGGGCTTACAGGAAACTTTCCAAAAATCTGCATTTAAAATGATTCTTCAGCTAAAGATAGAAATAAAATGGCAGATAAAGCTAGTAAAAAGAGGGGGAAGTGTAATTCCTCTAACATAGGAGATCACCATGACTCCAGAATGAAAGAAATATGTATGAGCATCAAAACGATATGTGCTTTTAAATTTGATGCCAAAAAGATTAGCTGAGTAAGTCTGAGCCTTTTTCACTGGGTAAGTCTGATTCCTCAAGACAATTCACTGGTGACCAGCAATCCTTCCTTAAATAAACCACTGCTGACCTGGGACAACATTATTGTGTTTTACAATACTGCTAAGTTTGCCAGGCATAAACTGCCCTAGCTGTGTAGGTGCCAAGCAAGTACAACAGGTGAGAAGCCCTTTACTTCTCTGAAAGCAAAATGAATGCCCAAATCCAGTCTATAAAAATACGCACTAGAGGACTCCTTCTCATCAGGCCTCCAAGAGGCTATTTTTACAGGGGAAAAAGTTCTTAAACAAGTGTGATGTTTATGTAATCACAATCAGGAGTTTGTATTACTTACCTTTTGTTTGTTATTTGTTTTAAAATAAATTCCCTGCTAAGACAAGTAATACATTAAGATATTTCTAGAAAATGCCTTTTCTGTCCTGGCCCCAATGTTACTTCCATTCTTAGTTTCACATCTGTCAAAACTGAACAGTTACAAATTACCCAAACAATTGCATTGCTTGGACTCAGGAGGAAAATGTATTTTGTTATTGCAGCAGAACTATTTAATGCATTTTTTTTGTCTAAATAAAATACTCAGCTGACAATTATGTGAATATAGGAATTGAGAAATAATAATAGGTTTGTAAATCAAACTGGATTAAAAGAAACCCTATAAATTCAAAGTATGGCTCAGATCAAGAAAACATCAGATCAGTTTATTTAAAGGACAACTTACGTATTCTTGTTTAGATAAATGTGAGATCTAAATAACTCTCCTGTATTTCTGTGTGAATTGATAGATGCAAGTAACCAAGGTGATCACCAAACCACAGCTGAAATGCAAGGAGTAGATTTATTTCATTAGGTCACTAACTGAGGAGTCTCTAGACACTACTGTGCTGTAGAAACACAGGAAATGGGGCTGCAGGCACAGCTGGGCTTGGTCTGATCCCAGTGGGGCAGGGGAGACATTGCCTGCTCTGGGATGCCAACGGGCCTCACTCATGTTCAGCTCATCACAATACTGTGCTTTTGTGACCTCTCAGATTTTTGATCTCTTTCCCAGCAGGACACTCGAGTCTGTCTGTGAGAGTGCCTCTTAAGTTTCTGGTAGCTTCCATATTATCTCTACAGAGTTCTGCTTCTCAAAACAGAGCATAATCAGCAGTAAATATGTGAAGTTTCCCACATGGGTTTTCTTAGTCTGCCCAGCCACAAGGTCACTTTGAGCAGAGCTATCATCCTCCTCATCAAATCTTGCATTTTTAACCTTTTCCTCCCACCAATATTACTCTAGTTCCCAAATCCTGTATTAATTCAGATGAAATATGTTTTCAAAACGATATGTGAAGGATGAGTTGACGCAGGCCAGCAGCCAGAACAACCACAAAACCACGTCTGAAATGCAAAGAGTGAATTTATTTCACTACTTTGTTAACCCTTGGGTGATCCCAAGGCAATGCCTGGCAGAGACAGTCAAGCAGGAGAACAGCCACTGTCAGGCTCAGTCCAAGCTGGCAGGTGGCAGGCAGTGGGTCTGCTGTTTCCACCAGTTTCTGGAGGGCCTGTGCACAGGTGGTTCACCACCAAGCTGTGATCTCTCAGTTGTTTGTGATCTCTGAACTTTGATCCTCTTTCCCCCAAAAACAAGATTCTTGACCAAGTCCATAAGACTGCTTCCAAGTCTCTCCAAACACCTATGCTATCCCTACACAGAAATTCTACTTCTTAAAACAGACAGAGGATAAACAGCAGTAGGTATGACATGGAGTTCCCCCCACTGTTATTCTCCAAGCCTTGGCATCCCCAGCTGCAAAGTCACTTGAGGTAATCCACCATCCCTCTCACCCTTCTTCTGTTTTTAACCCTGTTCTCCTAACAGAAGGGATTTCATAGGGTAGCCTTATGTTTTCACTGATTCATTTTTAAAAATACCAAAAATGCAATCGCCTCACAGCATAAATAAAAATCCAGGGCCACAGAAAGTACTGCCTTGGATCAGATCAGTGTTTCAGCTCTTACCAAAATGTGCTTTAGGTACCTCAAAGGGACACATTGAAATGGTTATCTTTGGAAGAGTCTGTTGTAAATCACACTGTTCAGCAATCTGACTCATGCCCCCAAACCACAAAGGTTCTTATATTTTTAATAGTAATCAGTCTGCAATGGTGGATGATCATACTATTCATATCGATAAGGACAGTAGAAAAGAACAGCATTTTACCCACTTGATAAGGATGGTAGAACAAAACAGCATTTTACTCTTATCAAATAAAGGGAACAATGTAGCCTTGGAGAAGCAGACAAAACAGAAGTCATGCAAAACACAAGCAGGATGCCCGCTCATCTCTGCAGGGTTGACAAAGTAGAGGTTACGCAAAATAGCAATATTGCACTTACTTAAAAGCAGGGGTCAAGAAACAGCCACATTGAAAGGACACCTGGAGACCACTAAAGAAGATCCCAAAGAACCATATAAAGATTTCCAACAAGGAGTGTGACTCTGCAAAGTAAAGTAATATAATACATCAAGTAAGTAGGGGTATTTAATGAATAAGTAGTCAGTGTGTATGATAAAAACTTTGTTTATCCAATGCTAGGGTACTCAATTAAAGAAAATTAAGAATAAAGAAGGTCTAATTTCTAATAATCCAAACTATGTTAGAAAGTTTCTATCTGGCCAATCTTGGTTTCAATATAAATGCATAAAATCCACCAAATCTACAGTGTTTTCTGGACCGTCTCTCCATTCAAACCTAGTGTACAAGACTTACTTTACTTGTAAAAGTAAATACATTACCTGGCAGAAATACCTGATTATTTTCTTTCTTTCTATTTTTTCTTTTCATAGACTCATGGACCAGTTTGGATTATGAGGAAATGTTCGAAATCATCCAGTCCCAACCCCAATAACTCTTGTGTTTTATACCTGTCCTGAAATTAATAACTATCCAAACCCTACAGTGATTTGTCAGGAGCATCTTAGGATGTCTCCTATTCCTGCTACATCCTGTAAGAGGTGTTTGAAAACAGTAGCAGTAGTTTTGTGTAAGAGCACATTACCAATATTAACAAGAAGTTGCAGCTGTGATGATGTTTCTACTGCATTCTCTAAGGAGCTGAGCAATGCCCAGCACACCACAGGTCAATGATATTAAAACCTACATTTTGAGAGAGAATGTTATAATTTCAGGTAACTTAGCTGTATCATTACTTTCAAGCAGTACAGGAGTTATTGCATAAAGAGAAAATCTGTGTTCCTTCCTTTCCTCTGTTTTGGTCTGGTATGTAGGGGACTCTGCTCCTTGTCCTCCCCATAGGTCAGCAGGGGCAGAGACAATCCCCTCATGCTCTTGGACCACACAGTTCTGTTTCCAACACATAAGGTCTGTTGAGATACCTAGAGGCAGCAGTAGAAAAAATAGGATGTATTTTGGAATTGGCTTTCAGAGAACTACCCTTGTTCACACTGGAAATCTATAAAAGGGGTAAAGGTGTTAATTCTCCAAAAAGGCTAAAAAATATTTCAAAGGGTCCAGTGAATCCCTTTAAGTTGAAGAAAAGGCATCAGACTGGAAGATGGAACAAAATTTGCCTAGGAAGGCAAATTTTGCAATTTTATCAGCAAGCACAAAGAAAAACTCACACTCTTAAAACTTGCCATGCTAACATCAGTGAGATCATCTATTTTAGTTTTCAACTGAGAGTTGTGTGTCTGGACATGAAGGTACTCTGAGGGAGATAAGAAGCCCGGAAGGCTCCCTTTTACAGGCTGTGCTGTCCTGACAGGAGCTGCCCTTCGGGTGGTGCTCTGGCTGCTCTGCTGTGCCCCGACGCCCCGGGAGGCTGTGCTGTCCTGCAGGGCACTGCCGTGAAAAGGTTCCCTTTCACACATGCCATCAAACGAAATCCTCATCCTTTTTAGTATTCTTCTCAGAAACCTAGCGTGGTCTGTGGTATGGGAATTTACCGATCTTTTTCTATAGGTACCTCTCTTATTAGCAGCTTTTTACCATGATCAGTGGTTATTTGACACATGATGTATTTTAATTGCTGCAAGACTGACTTCTCTGTTCCCACTTTCCTCATTGCTGATGAGTAGGGAAATAAAAGAGCCTGGAGAAAATGAAACTAAATACTTCAGTGCAGTGTGGTGCTATGAATTATCCTTCTTTGTGTTCCTGGTTGAGTCATGGAAAGTTGCCCTTTCTGTTTGCTGGATGAAGAGGGAGCAAGAACCGGGAAGGAAGAGGTTAGTCAACTATCTTTCATTTCAATATATTCCATTTCCTAAATATTGGTAACATTTGCTGGGAGGAAAAAAAAGCTTCTTTAGAGAACAGACTTTTCAAGTTTTTCCACTCTTTATCCTCTCACCTTTTTAGCACAGAAATTCTCATGACTTTGGAGGTAATGTGTGCAAGGTTCCCAATACTTCCCCATACTTCTGTTACATTGCAAAAGCAGGAAATGTTGTGTGGGTACAAAGGGTGCAAGAACACAAACACCGTTCTCTAAGCACTCTCAGGCTTATGAGAACAATAACGTTTCTCCAGACTAACTGATTGTGCTGTGTGTACACAATGCTTTCTTTCTCTCCTAAGTACCTACAGCAAGAAGGGGAACAAACTGTTTGTCATCTGAGTATATTGGTGTTAGCATAGTCATTTTTCCTATGTCAGAGCAAAGCTATAGCTGATGCCACTGGAAACGCCTTCCTGCCCACACATTAGAGAAACATCAACTCCCTGGCCCAGAATGAAGCCCCAGGTTACAATTTACACAGCACAAAGTGTCTTTGTGGTTCAGCTGATGTAGGTTCAGTTTTCGTTTTCCTTCCTTCCTTCCTCCCTTCCTTCCTTCCTTCCTTCCTTCCTTCCTTCCTTCCTTCTCGCCTTCCTGCCTTCCTTCCTGCCTTCCTTCCTGCCTGCCTGCCTTCCTTCCTGC
>VXBR01005909.1:86680-159422 GCA_013400215.1 Cisticola juncidis
CCTTCCTTCCTGCCTTCCTGCCTTCCTTCCTGCCTTCCTGCCTTCCTTCCTGCCTGCCTGCCTGCCTTCCTGCCTTCCTGCCTTCCTTCCTGCCTGCCTTCCTGCCTGCCTGCGTTCCTCCCTCCCTCTCTCAGTACTGGCAGACATCTAAGGCAGAAAAGGCTGATTTGTTCATATCAAATTCAACTGAATGTGGGTATTTGTCTTGATTATTTTTTTTCCTTAATGTCTGAGATTTGACATACTGGGAATGCTGCAAGCTTATAAACATTTCTCAGTGTGTCACTTTTATATGCCTGGAGGAAAAGGACTTGGCAGGAATATTCACTGAGTACTCTTGAGAACTTCCTCTGCACTGGGATTCAAGATTTTTCTTGTTTAATTTCCATTGGTGAACAACCCACAACTCTCAAGTAATTTGTAGATATTTTCCTATTGGGACAATATAGTCGGGATGCAAATTACTAAATGGTTGGGGCTTGTGGGGTTTTTTTTATATGTCATGGGTCTTCTTTATGGGTCCTAAGATCTTGGATTTTCAGGTGGGACTAGACATCTGCTTTGTCTTGGTTACATCAAGAGCTCCTTGCTGCAGGAAGCACCCCGTGGGACAGCACAGTCATAACAATTCTGGCTCACTGCAGCTCTGTGCATGTGCCACAGTAATTCAGCCTCCCTTTTACACAGGTTTAACTAAGAAAGGTCTCAGCCTCCTTACTGCTTCAGCAAGGAATAGGGCATATGTGTAATATATCAATTACCCTGTACAATTTTCTCACAAATTTTATCTTTAAAATCTAGAGTCTTTTTAAAAGGGAGTAGATAAGCACCTCCAGTAATTTTGGGCAATAATATAACTTCTCTACAGGACTGATACTCTGACATCTCCACAGCTTCCCAATGTGTGACTTGGCTTTTATCAGTTGTCCTATTTTACAACTGTTTGTTTTTTACCCTATCAGCAAGTTGCTAAGTCCTTCTGTTTCCAGTCTGGTAGATCTTGGTTCCAGCAAACCACAGCACAAGAAGCACAGTGCTGCATTCCTTGTCCTTCAGGCCTGCACAGGCAACATCCTCTCAGTGTGGGTATATGGCAGTCTTGGTGAACTGGCTAGCTTCCAAGCCAAGAGAGACTCAGGAAAGCTTTTGCAACGTAAACCAAATTAGTTAAATGCATTAGAATTTCAGACTGATTTTACACAAGTCACTTTGAGATCTTGTTGTCTTGTTGTCCTGGACTGCCTCTCACAGCTGTTTTTTCAGGGCTTTTCTGATCTCTTAAAGCAGCCTGTGATTTTTTCCTTTTTTCTTCAAAGACAAGTTCCTTTGCTCAAGGAAATCTATGTTTCAATCTTGCCTCATGAAAAATTACACAACTTATGCATAGGAGTACTTACTTTGGAAGATGGATTTAAATATGTCTACCAGTACTTTCTCCTACACCTTGAATTATAAATGGTCCTCTTTTGCATGGAAAGGTTTGGCCATCAGATGATGCCCCTGACCCGTTTTTAACCACAGAAGAATTTGTGATATATTCAAATAAAGAAGAAGAAAACTGTGAAGAAGAACAGTAGGATGAGCCACTTATTTCTGCCCTTTCTAAACTAACATGTGTGTAATATTCCTGTCTTTCATTTTACTGTTAAACATATCAAAAGCTCTTTCATTTGCAAATGGTATATTGCATTCAGCTGATTACATCCTTCAAGCCAAGTATCTATTTCATGACATGCATGACAAAACCCATCACCAACTACTGTTACACTGAGCTCAGCAGTGAGATCCCTGGAAGTGCAGTGGGAGTTGTTACCAGACAGGCTGAGCCATGCTGGGAGGTCTTGGAGGTATGAGGTGTAGACAAAAAGAGTTTCTGTGTGCTTATGGTTTTATCTTGCTACCTAATATTGGCAAACCCTTATTTTTTTCTTTCTTTTTTTTCTTTTTTCTTTTTTTTCCCCCAGAATGTTTGCTACTGGCAGTGGTAAAGTAGATCTTGTACAAGTTTGAAAACACAGGACTTTTCAATAGACTGCTAGTTAAATCAAGCGATTGCTCTGACTTTCAAAGATATTAATGCATTGGAAAGAACACAGATTCAAAACTATTTTCTGTGAAGAAAGAAATGACAGAATTAAAACTTTACTTGAATAATAAATGTGAGTCTTTTTTTAAACCATATTGAAAGCTTTGGTGTTGATATGATATCAACGCCAATGATGTTGGTGTTGATATGATGACAGAGACTAAAGTAAGGGACAGTGGTAACATCTCATAAAAAGGCATAGGAAATATAAACTGAGAAAATTACCCAGGATTTAAGCAGATACCTACAAACCAATAATCTCTTAAAGTAAATGCACCTGGTACGTGTGACATAGAAGGAACATTAATTTTAAGTAATGCGGAAATTAAAAGGAATTCACCTTTTCAGGGAAACAGAAGAAATGTTTTTTAGGTTGTTTGAATAAACAGCATAGATGAAGTTAGATTTGAAGTTATTTGTTTTCAGTTGGTTTGTGGCTGGAAGAAAGTTCCACTTAGACCTAATTATATTTTTCCTTGGGTTGTTCTGCTCTTGAACGAGTACCTCATTATATCAGTCTCAAAAGAGGCACTAAACAAAATGAAGAGGCAGCAGCTTGTGTCATAGAGCTGACTAATGACAATAAATTCACAAGTATGCAGCCAGAATCCTTTGAGGACAGGGACACACACCTCTCAGACACCTGGTCCACAAAGATCACAGAATCAAAGAATATGCCAAGTTCAAAAGGACACAAGAAGGATCATTCAGTCCATCTCTTAGCCCAGGCACAGGACAAGAGTCACACCATGTGCCTGGGAGCATTGTACAAACACTTCTCACAGGCTGGTGCTGTGACCACTGCCCTGGGGAGATGTTCTGGTTCCTGCTCACCCCTGGGTGTGGATGGCCTGTCCTACAGTAAAAGAAGATGCAAAAAAGTGAAACTGCATAAGGGTCAGATGATCTATGAAGAAAAACAGGCCTAATATGTGCTAAGTATTTTTACAGGAGACACATGCAAAGCCAGAAATACTGCTGTCAGTGCTTTCTGAAGGAAAAAGCAGCATGCTGAGAAGGCCTGGGACAACCCCTGCTAATCAGACATATATCCTCAGCACATCACTGGCAATTTAGTCTGGAAACAAGAGGCCAGATGTAGGTAGATTCAGGGACTGCTTGATAGAATTAGAGGAAACTCCCATATGACATCAATGATCCTTACTGTAGAGAACTACTGCTGGCACATTTTAGATGTGCTGTAGAATGTCAGAGATATATTTTGTCAGAAGACACCCCCAAGTGCCGGAGGTTAGGCACTACATGGAGGCTTTGCTATAAGAGGAGCTGTCAATGACAATCTATCAATG
The DNA here is from genome assembly GCA_013400215.1 of Cisticola juncidis. Classification (NCBI taxonomy): domain Eukaryota; kingdom Metazoa; phylum Chordata; class Aves; order Passeriformes; family Cisticolidae; genus Cisticola; species Cisticola juncidis. The sequence continues at coordinate 90,077 of VXBR01005909.1, forward strand.
ACACTGTACAAGTTTTTGTCCATGCTATAATGTAGGGCTTTTTGCAGCACCAAACCAAACTAATGGCATTCATATGTATCCAATGAAAGGCTTTCAACTCCCTTCTTCTAAGCTTCAAATTAGGGCATTCATCCTAAATGAAAGGATGAGAGAAGGATGATTCCCAAGCACAGAGTAGCTGCAATATGCCAAATCTTGCTGACTTCCTCAGTCTGCTGCTATTCCTCCACCCTCTCAGTCTCACATGACCTCATCTACATAGGCAAAGTATTCTGGAGGATATTTTTAATACATGTGAGTATAGAGTCTAGTTGAGATGGATTTTTTCCTGTGTCATTGAGTGAAAGCAATGCAGATGAAGGAGCCTATGTTCTTCCTCTCTCTTCCTAAGTGTGAAATTCAACCCAGGAATTGCCAGTGGAGCTTCATCTGTTGTACTTGTGTTGTGAACTGTTGTTTCTATTAAGACCCTCTACCCTCACTGCCGGTCTTAATGGAGCACCCAGCAGGTGCTCTTCAGCTTCTTTTCAGAAACAGAAAATGTTTTGGAGGGTTGATGATGCCAGTGTTTGCTGCTGCCAAGGGAATCATGCTGTGTGCCACAGGGTCCCTTGCAAGTCCTTTTTCCTGGTGAGAGACCTGCTCCAGCAGTGTCAGAGCAGCAGAACACCATAATGCTTTGGGGTCACTTTGACTCACTGCTCTCCATTTAAATAATTTAACTGAGGCTAGGCTGCTGACAGGGATTGGTATTCTGCTCTAGACTCTCACACTTATACTTCTGGCATTGCATTTTATTCTGTGCTCCACTATGAAGTTTTAAGAAATCAACAACTTATCTTTAATGAAGACTTTTTTCCCCTATGATTTTTCACATTCTCTTTATATTTCAGCCTGGGTGCAAACAGTGATTGAGGAAGGGTCCAATGCATTAAGTGAGTGTAGACCAGAAGCTGCTGGGGATCTGGACTGCAGCAGTGACCTCCAGGCACAGGGGCACGCAGAATCTATTCATCAAGTAACTACTCAGAAAGGAGAGGCTGACTCCACAGTCTGTCAGGAGCAGTTTTCTTATCCCCTCTCTTTCCAGCTGGAAGAATTTGATCAATTAACTGATGTTTAGGAAACAGACTTTGAAGCAAACAAACAAACTTGCCATGTTTGCATGATTACTCACAGAGATGAGCACTCTGTGCTGAGGTCATGATGAGAGTTTGTAAAATACCCTGATTTAAGCCCACCTAGATAATAAGCACCATGCAGCCACTTGCTCAATGTCCCCTCTAACCCCCACCCCACCCTAATGCAATGGGGAGGAGAATCAAAGTAAAAATTGTATATTGGGATAAGAAGGATTTAATAAGAAAAAAAAATAAAGTGCAGTAGTAATGGTAGATAATACTGACAATAAAGAAAAAAAAAGTGATGCACAAATCAGTCACTCACAACCCACTGACTGGTGCCAGACTCTGTTCCTGAACCCCAATCAGCCCTCTCCCTTCTGGGTAACTCCCCCAGTTTACATAATGGACCTGACATTCTATGGTGTGCAGTATCCCTTTGTGGAGTTGGGGCCACCTGTCCCAGCTGTGCTCCCTCCCAGCTGCTTTTGTGTATATCCTCAGTGACAGAGCATGAGACAAGGAAAAAGAAGTCCTTGACTGAGGATAAACACAGCTTAGCAAAACCCAAAACATCAGTGTGTTATCAACACCATTCTCATTCTGAATCCAAAACACAGCATTTTAGCATCTGAGAAGAAATTAACTCTAGCCTGCCTGAGACCAGGACATAAGATAAGGTCAGATTTGCTTTTTCTGCATAAACTAATTTATGTAATAAGCATAATTAATGGTGGGTTGTTTGTTTTTGGGTTTTTTTTTCATTTCATGGATTGTGAGATTACACCACTTGCCATAATTTTGATATACTATTTTTTCAGGTGAGTTTCATATGAACAAATAATGCCAGATCAAGAACATCTTGGACAAGTTTCTTCCAAGAGACTGGTTAGCTGTTAGATCCAAACACAAAATGAAAGAATTGAAACAGCTTTAGAAAACAGAAATGGATTGCAAGCTTGAGTTGCTGAAGTTAACTACCAAACACACACTGGGTAAATTAGGGGCCTCTTGTGTCTGCATCTAGATGAACTTTTGCTACTCTGATGCAGTTGAAAAGCATGGCTTACTGTTTGCCTTGTAGAAGTGAGTAACAGGTCTGTCATAATACAACTGCCTGGGAAATTAATTTTCCTCCCCTTGCTGGCTCATCTGGCTGGAGTGATGAATGATTATTCTGGTAAAGCCAGAAAACACAGTACTTTTACTGAAGGGAAACTAAACCATGACCATGAGTTTTCTCCTAACTATCAAACTGTTCTAACTTTAATCTTTCAAAATTTTCCTGGTTTTATCTACTAACAGTTCAAATTATCCTAGTAAGTCCCCTTTACCAAAGTAAAAAAAAGCAAACAAACAAATTTCTTGGAATTTCTGTGATCTATTATTATTTCATAGATGATGTTTTTTCTCATTTAAATTCCAGTCTCATTTCTCTCCTCTTTGTCTTCAATTTTTATAGAAGAGAGGAAAAAAATTCATAATAAACTTTTACATCCTCTTCTGTCCATGTTTTTACTAGATAAACACACCCTTTCATGTAATAGAAATTATTAAGTCTATGTGGTTCTGTGTAACATGGACAGTATTGTGATTTAGTAATAACATTTACATTTTTTTAGATGTCAGTTGATGCACAAATAGGATATTCTGTTTCTTAGCTTCCTGTCTACATTTTGTTCATGTTGCAGACTTCAGGGTTGTTGGCATAATATATCTAGCTAAAATTACTTCATGTTACATTCTCCCATTTTGCAGTTTTTAGAAAGGACTAAAAAAGTATCCAGTGTTGTGGAAGCAAAATAGTTAATGTCTCATAGGCCTCTACAGGTCTCCCTGCTTAAGAAACATTTGAAGCCAAGGGTCTTGCCAGTCAGCAGAATTTATTTACAAAGGAGTGGATTATTCATAAAAGGAGTAGATTATTTGTAAATGGATAGACCCTACTTATCTGAAGGATTTAAATCTCTGTTGTTACCATATCCTGCTTATCTGACACAGTTTTGACAAAGAAGGGGTTGTATAACCTGCATGTCAAGTATTATCAGCTCTGTGTCTGTCTCCTTTGGGCAGAGTTCCTATCAGCAGCAATGGTCACTCTGCCATTCTGTGTTCTCTCCTACAGCTGTAGTGATAAAATTCTTCTGCTCCGATTTGACCTAAATTGTATTCCATTTTTTTTTTCTGAAAGAGAGACCAAAGAAACCTGGAAATGGGAAAATAGTATCTGTTCATCTCAGCTCACAGGACCACCAAAGACACCAAGATATCAAGTTCTACCATCTGTCTATCCCCTTTTCTAAGCTCTTCTTCTTTAATGCAGCCTAAAGCATTCCTTTGATTTTGGTAAGAATGCATTACTTGATATGAATTGCTTTACATAGTTTAATGTGTACTCGGGGCAGGGGAAGAGTGGTCGTTGAAATGACTTACTTCTTTGACCCTTCCTTAATTTGCTTGCACTTCTTGCTTTTCTTTGTGGTCATGTTACACATATAGCAAGTTATACAATCAAATTAGAGGATGGCTTTTGATAGCGTAGTACATCCAAGAGTCTTTTTTTCTTGATGGTGTGAGGCAACTTGTATTGAAAACCTCATGGAAATAAAGATTCTGGGGACATATATGTAGTAGGAGGCCTGTAATAGTAAATTCCCTGTAGCACACTGTAGTGGCTTGTAAATGCAACAGCTTTAACCTCTGAAAAGCAATCTGCTCCCCACCCCACGCTGTGTGAGCAAGGACGATGACCATGTGATATCACAGGTGATCTTGTCTTTTACTATATAGCTCATATTACACTGTTGGTCTCTAGGTAGAGTTTAGAAGGCTTTCTGGGACATTCTGAGCATCCCAAAACCTCTGTTGCAAACTGAATAACCAAATCACAATAATGTTGCCAAATTCAAAGCAAGGAGCAGAGATTCTTATTACAAAATAAAATTGATTCACCCATTTGCACATAAACTGTCTTATTCTCCTGTTTGGAAGATGTTAAGTGTGTATTCACACTTAGTCTGGAGAGAATTACCTGAGGTAAGACAGAGGGCAAGAGACTCAGCCTTTGATGGCCTCTTCATATTTCTGGAATTGTCACTGCCTGGGTGTCCTGAGATGCTGCAAGTGGATGTGAGCTTGATGAACTTCTAGTGTGAGTGCCAGCAGCAGCTGTCAGTCTCACAGCCATTTTGCTGGCTTTGTCTTGTAGCTTTTCAGGGAGGCACAAATTCTTAGCCAGAGATCCCTCTTCCCAGATATGCCTGGAAATGTCTGCCCTGGCCAAAGCGACCTGATGGGGCTTTGGAACACAGGGATGAGGCCTCTGTGGCTGGTATGAAACACTGGTAAGGAGCATGAGAAAAGAGGTAGAGGGGTGGTGTTGGCAGTGGCACTATGGTAACCCCAGGCATGTACTCTTGGGCCACAGTGCTCCTGGAGAGAACACTGGATGAGGATGGCCCATTGTGATGTTACCTAGTGCTGGATGGTGGTGTCTCCAAGACACCTGATGTCACCAAGGGATGTTACCAGTTAATAAATTGTCTACACCCAGTGAACTAATACAATGCTTATTCTTCAAAATCCACTGACCTATGGAACTGCATAATGCCCATTGTGAAAGAAGGAGAACTGGAAGTCCACCAGCCCCAGTGTTCTGCCAGTTTCACCTGATGTCAGAGAGCCAGCTATAACATTGGTGTCACCCACCAAAATGAGGATCACCAAAGAGACCCCTAGGACAAAAGAATGTATGCATAAAGGGGAAGGAAAATGTGTTCAACATTTTGGGGAAATTATTGTCATATTTATGTTTATTTTGGAAAAATCAATATGAATATGTATGTAAAATACAGTATATAAACAGAAATTTTCCTGTCCTCAGCTTACACAGTATTTGGAGGATATATCCCCGTGTGCATCCAGCCAAGTGAAGAATGCCTGCTTCTTAATGTCTATTGATGTTAAGGAGTTTTTTATTTTTACTGAATTTTTTGCAACACTGAGATGTCCCCGAGTGACAGACTGAGATTTTGGCTACTGACATTTTCTGTGACTTTACTGCTTTATCTGGGCACTGAGTCTCACCCAGTCAGCTCATGCTTGGATTCCAGCTGAGTCAATTGTTGCGGTTTGGAGTGTTGAGTGAAGCCTTTGGTGCCAGTGTTGTTTGAGGGGAGATTTTTATTACTGGTCTTAGTGTCTAACACCAGATCCATCAGAGGAACTTCCTCAGGCTTGACAGGTTTGGGCAGCTGAGGCACCCAGGAGTGTTCTCAGCAGCAGAGGTGAGCTGGAAAGCAAAGTTACCTTGCAGAGTGGAGAGGGTTTATTTCTTGAGGGACCTGGGCACTTCCACCCTTCCCCAGGGCAGATGATGATTGCAACATCTCTTCCCTTCCTAGTGTGACACCCACTGCTGCAGCACTCCACAGCTCCCAGCACCTCACAGCTCCCACCATCCTACTGCAGTACAGAGCATGGCCATGGAACTGGGCAACTGCTGTCCCACATGCCTGGGCAGCTGGGACAATGCTAACTATCCATGCATCCTGCAGTGGGTTGAGACCAAGCCCAAGTGCTCCCTCTGCAAGACAGAGAACCTCTCCATTGTGTGCTCAGTGCAGGTGGACCGACTTTGAGGAACATGTTGTCACACCATCTGCAGGGTCATCAGTGTTTGGCCACCAGGCAGGAGGACCTCATGGCCATCCAGCTGCCCACAGACCTGCTGTGGCAGCACAACAGCCCCTGGAGTACCATCTGTCCCAGGTCTCTGGCAGGTGCCCTCCAGATGCATACCTGGGCATCCCTTTTTTGTGACCACTCAGCTTTCCTCCAGTCTCTTCTTCTCTGGGTACGTAAGAAACTAAGACTGACCTTTGAGAATCAACACTTGCACATAGTGGAGGACTATGTAGTGCTCACCCTGGGTTACTTTGGGCTGAACATAAATTTCTTGATCCAGCATCTAACGTTCAGTCTCAAAATCCACATGGCAAGGTTTGTAGGGAACCTCACCAATGTTGCTGTGCAGCAGGAGGCCCACCATCTGCCAGACCTGGAGGAGAGCCATGTTGCTGAGGAGCAGGAGGGCAGCCCCCTGGGTGCCCCCCATCCTGCTGCCTCACCAAGGGTGTCTCTCACACCTGGCCCAGCCCTGCCCCCCCCCCCAGCAGCCCTGCTGGAGCTGAGGAGGAGCTCCAGCAGCTCAACCACTGATCTTCATGGGGGGGCCAGCTGCCCCTCCAAAGCCCCTGTTCCCAGCTACAGGGGGAAGCTGTTGCCTCATGAGGATCCAGGACAGGCTATACCACGTCCCTCCATTTCCAGCTGGGAGAGAGACCATTTGCCTACTGGGCCAGCAGCTCCCAAGGCTCTTTCCAGTCCTGCAGGAGGCCAACCCACCATCAGTGCTGGAAGAATGCCCCAAACAGTGATGAAAATGGAGCTGGGAGCTGGTCCAGCAACTGGAATATTTGCCAGCCCACAAGTCAATCAGAAGCCCTCAGTAGTCTATCAAGGAAATTAAATGGATGAAAAATACAGAATCTCATTATTATTAACAGTGCTATTGGCATTGCTATCCCCATCTATGCTTTCTCCCCTTTTCCTGGTGCCTGGCCTCTGCTTCCTAACATGTTGCCAGTCCCTATGGATGAGTAGCATGGGAGAAAGGGTGAGGGGATGCAGCCTCTGGCCAAAATGAGTGGCAAGTTAATGCTGCTGGGTCCTTCTACATTTGCCAGCATGATTTTGTTGCTCCCCCAAAGGCAAATGCTCCCCAGCTTCAGACCTGCACCTCTGCTCTGATCTCAGGCAGATGTTCCCAGACAGAGCTATTAAGGGCCAGCCTGTGTTCCAATGCTTATCGCTGTGAGAGTCAGGATCTGAGGGTCCCTGGTTTTGCTTCACAACCTTTGTCAAGGACCCCTGTTGGAACCTGTTTCCTGCTTGGATCATGACAATCACCACAGGCCTGCCCTTACAATCACCACACCCTCTGCTCCCACATCTTGAGGTTCTGCTGTCCTGCCAGCCTGCATTGCTTGGTGCAAACTTGCTACAGCAGCAACGAGAACCCTCCTACACAGAGTCATAACTTGGTGTTTCTCTCTGCATCCCCCCGGGATGGGGGTATGGCTCCTTGGGGTCATATTCTGCCAGGGCAGGAGCCCAAAATTTTCAGCAAGTGGGAAGAACAAAGTCCTGCCCCTGAGGGAAGGCCTCCCCAGGTACCTGCATGTGCTTGCATATCCAGCTTGCAGACAAAGCCCTGGAGGTCATGGCAGGCATCCTGGACTGCTTTAGGGTTTTTTTCCAGCGGGACCAAGAAGCTGATCCTTTATCTGGAGCACTGTGTTTGGTTCTGAGCTCCCCAGAACAAGAGAGCTGCACATGTTGGACAGAGACCAGCAAAGGGTCATGAAGATCATTGGGTAACTGAAGCATCTCTCCTTGAAGGATAGGCTGAGCAAGCTGGGATGGCTCACCCAGGAGACTAGAAGGCTAGGAGAGGATCTGATCAATATGCAAAAAGGCCTGAACCTAAAGGGTCCTAAAGAAGATGCTGCAAAAAAGATGGAGCCAGGCTCTCTCCTACAGTCTCTTGTGACAGGAGAAAGAATATTGAAGAGCAGATCAGACATGATTCTGGGTAAGTGGCTCTAACTGTCTCTGCTGAACCAGAAAACCTTGATGGGATGACACCCAGAGATCCCTTCCAAGCTCAGCCTTTTGTCATTCTGTGGAAGAATTTAAGTCGCATAAAGAATCTAGTCTAATAATTTCATTTTGGAGATGTTAAATAAGAAATTAAGGAAGGTAGTACAATTCTGCTTTGCTTATACTTGTTAGTCATCTGCAGAACACATATTGGAATGTATGATACAGTACAGATAACTCCTCTATCTGCCTGTTTGGTTGGTTGGTTGTTTTGTGGCATTTGGGGTTTTTTTGGCTACTAGGCAAATGACTGAAATCTGGGATTGCTAGGAAAGACTCGTAGCCATTATGCTACAGAATAAAAGTTTTCTTTCTCTTCTGGTGATCTTACAGTTCTTTTTCAGCTGAAACTCTTCCATCTTCTTGACCTTACTTTTTACTTCCCAGTGGTGTCCTTGTTTTCAATGATAAAAACCACCGCCTTTAAAATAATTTATCCACAAGGGAATTGTCTAGGTTTGAGAAGGCAGGCGTCTGCCAGGGAAAACTGGAGTTTCCCTTGGAATGAAGAATGTAGACTCCGTTGACTCCAAATTATTATAATTTTGGAGTTAAGGACTTTCAGGCAAAGTTTTGGGAAATGGAATAACAGTTCTTTACTAGGAATACTAAAAATACAAATGTAGTAGTAAAAAACAAACAAATGCTAGAAACCCTGACAGAGTCATAAGTACGACCTGACACCCTGTTGGTCGGGGTGTTGGAAGAAGTCCAAATAAATCCTCCTGGTGAAACAAATGTGGTTCTGTTGGAGTAGAGATGATCCTGTAGAAAGGGTCCAGTGGTCGAGAGATGGGTCCAGTCTTCCTCTGGGAATCCAGTGGAAAACATGCTGCCTTGGTGCTCCTACATCTCAGTTTTTATCTGGGTAGGGGGTGGTTGGCTCCCCCCTCACTGAGTGGAGCATCTCACAGTGGAATGGTGCAATGTGTGACGTCACTGGTGAGCCTTAATGGCCCATTAACAGAAGATATCCCCCAAGGGTGGACGGTTGTGGAAGCGATAACAAACACTGCCCCATCTGGTTTTAACAGCTGGTCGATTATCAGAAGGCGTCCACCCCCTGGAGTTACAAGAGGTAAAGAAAAACATTTCCTCAACTGCTTTCAACAGATGAAATAGAATACACTTTTGGGGGTTTTTTTTGTTTGTTTTTTTTTGGTTACATAACCCAAGAGAGGAACAAAAGCAGTAACAAAATCACAAAACACTACTTCTATTATTAGAAAGCAACCAAATCTTGCCTTTACTTGACCCTTACTCCAAGCTATTTTCTTCATGATCTTCTTTTTCCCTTATAGATGAGTCATATTTTCAGGCTATCTGCTCCATAGCAGTCTTCTTCCCTTTACAGTGTCTTTCATCTTTTTCTACAGTTACAATGATAGTCTGATCTTTCCATAATGTCAGGGGACTGTGTGACCAGCTCAAAATTAGGTCCTCCTAATGGAGTAAACAAAATAAAATATTTAGTATATGAATGGAAAAAAGTCCATAACCTTAAATAATACATTCTAATCTAATTAAATAATGTAAGCTATTATCCTAAAAAAGAGAGAGGAAAAAGTAATGGCCTACAAATTTTCTAATAACTGAATACCATAATTATGCCCCAGAAAATATTCATAGCTATATTAAAGATATGTATTATAAAAAAATTAAAATACACAAACAGGAATCAGGCAATCTAAGTGTAATGAACAATCTTTTAAATAGCTGTTTAGCTTGTACTTTTGAGTTTCAGAAATTAGGAGGTTGGTCCACATGATTTAAACTGTCAGTCAACCATGGGTATTTGTTTTTATTAATGTAATCTTGTCTACTTCCTGAAACAAGTAGGCTGCCAGTGCCACATACTATACTGTTCTTTTCCAGCATTTACATTGTATAACAAGTATGTCCTCTGATATTTGTAAGACCAAACTTAAAAAGAGGGTTAATCATAAAAGGGTTTTGTTTCTGTTGCAGAGACTACATGACAACGTCAGATAAATGTCACCAACATGTTTGGTGTGTACTGTATATACTGTATTTAGAAGCATATGGAAACATCACTAAATTGCTTCTGAAATTGCTTCTAAATTGCAATGAAACAGTAATTTCAACAGATTAGTCCTTTCCCTTGGAACAACCCTATGTTTTGCTGTTTATCATCCTTTCAAGCATATAAACCAGCAATGCATAATTGACTTCTTCATCTTTTAAAAATTAACTCTCAATACAGACAGCAAATACACTTTGTTCCAAAATACAGTGTTTGATTCCCTTTCACTCACATGATTCAAGACAGCTGCGAAGCAAGGAACTACAGAACTGGGGCCTGTGATATCCAGAGACAGAAAGGACTCTGCCTGTATGTTTAGGCACGCAGTGGCCAGTGACACATTATAGGTGTGGAGATGCAAAAGAACTTCTGCTTGGACACAACAAATGTTTTCAGGCAACCTATGCAACCTTCTTACAAGTGATACACAGGGGCAGGAAGGATCCAGTTGCAAACAGGACATTAACCAAAATACACAGAAAAAAAGGTTGGTAAGCAAATGCTTTCATTTATCATTCAGATGCTGGAAAAAGACTTGGGTATAAACTCATCTAAATTACAATGTCTGCCTTTCTTTTATAGATAATTTATTTTACATTAAAAAATGTCCACTGTGTGCATCAGAAATCTATTTAGAGATATCCTTTTGTTTGCTCGCATTAAAATTTCTGAAGCTCTGCTTCAATCAGAGAAATACCTCAGTCTATTCTTACTAATTATACAGTGTGGTGAGCTTTGATACTCAGATTTTGCTGTCTACTGGTTAGATTGCTTTTAGCAATGGTAGCATGCTGTTTACCTGAAAAAGCTGGCAGATTACTTGAAAAACGGAGTTTTTACCTTAATTCTCAGTAAATATTTGGGCTCCCTGTATTTAGAAATCTTCTCTGTTTGTCATTATTCATTTGTTTGCCAGAATATACTGAAAAAGTCCATTGTGTATTTTGATACCACTGATTACTTCCTTTTGAATTTTATTTTATTTCCTAATGAGATAGCAACTAACAACTAATAGACACTTAAGAATATCAGTTTTCATTAAAAGGATTTTTTTTTAATCCTTGTGATTGCAGGGAAACAGCTGAAAAAAAAAAAAAACCGGACGAACAAAGCAGAAAGAGTAAGTAAACAAAACCCTGCTTTTCCCTGCTTTCTGGCTCGATGGCACAAGAAAGCCATGACAAACCAAAATCAGTGAGCTTGGTGACCAATTAAGTAATCAATTACATATAAATTTTGTACTTCCAAATTTCAAAGCAGAGGTTATATGACAATGGTTCAAAACACTAAATCTTTTAAAATACTATTTCCAAAGCTCATATGAGAGGAAACCTTGTAAGCATTCTGAAAGTCACTGTAACAGCTATGAGGGCAGTTACAGATAGCCTTTGTTTCCCAGGTATTTCAGAGACATCTCAGATGCTTTAGAGAGCTAAGACATAAAGGCATAGAGGCAACACACGGAGCTGTTTACATTCCCCTGGGACTGGAGGACATGTCTGGATAGTTTTGCTGGCTCTTTAAATGACTGAATTCTTGTGCTATTGCTCTCTCCAGTACAATCCATGTAGATCCAGAGTTACCCTTCTTGTGCAAGCAAAGCTGCAGACATGTACTAGCTCTGTGTCTGAGGTAGCAGCTCTGTTGTCCTGTTTCCCTTTTCTCTAAGGGAATAATGCCAGGCAAAGAAAAAGGGAGATCCAACTGAGAAGAGCTAGCAGCCAGTTTCCATTGGAATAATAATAATTCTTTGGCATAGAATGCTCTCAACAGATAAACAGATTAAGACTAAGGACTGGAAATAACCAGACTGCACATTAATTGAAATAAGGCTAAAGAAATTACTCAGTTATTCTGAAATAATTGTTCAAATGCACTTTCCATGACTTCAGAGTAAATTTACCAGAGACAATGTGAGAAAATACCCTTGAGCATCCAAGGCTGGATGGAGCTCTGAGCAACCTGGTCCAGTGGGATGTGTACCTGTGCATGGCAGGGTGGCTGGAATAAGGTATATAAGGTATATATAAGGATATTTAAGGTTTCTTCCAACACAAACCATTCTATGATTCTACAATTTTTATAGACTTTTTGGAGTAAGTTTATTTCTGACCATGCAGAGATAAAAATCTAGGTAGACATGCAAAAAAAAATAATGCAAACAAGAGTTAACACAAACAGATGTCATACTTTGACAGACAGCCTCTAAAAAACCCCAGATGCCACGAAATAACCAAACAACAAAACCATGCCAGAACTCGATAGTAGCTCAGTAGCTGATCTTGTAAGAATACACAGGATTTGCTTAGACTGTAAATTAAGCATGCATTTCATACTCCTTGGAAACAACTGGTTTGCATTTACAGCAAATCAAGCTCTATTTATCACAGTGTGTGATTTTTTTTTTCCCAAAGTGTTTTGAATTTGTCTAAATTTCAGAAAATATTTCATTGTTCTGAGCAGCCCCTTCATATGGAAGGTAATTTAATATCCTGTGCATGTACTTTTTGTGAATTCTTTGGAGAAACCTTACAAACAATTATTAAAACAAGCTAGGCTCTATTGAGTGCAGTCAAAAGCAAGTATCAGGCTTTTCTTTCAAGGCATACAGCAGGTGACAACAGTATGATTTCTGCACTGCAGCTGGCTGTAGCACTGTAGTCTCTCTCAGAGAGATGTATGCACTTTCACAATAGTCATTCTTTCCTAAAATTCACTCATTCTTTTCTAAATTTTCCCTTTATTTTCTTTGTTTTCTGCTTCATAAACAGTATTTTGCTGAAACAATTCTAAAACAAGGATTTGTGGGCTTTTCCAATTCAAATGTAAAAATGGTGAACCAAAATCATGACACAGCTTTGAGAACTAAATTTTTTATGGTAGCCTGCTTATTCTTTCCTCTGTTTTATTCTGGTTTGAGTTCCTACTTATACACCCATGGCTATATTTGTCAATAGAAGTAATAAAAGAATGTTAAAAGAAAGCTAGGGTTGAAACCTAGTCTAACATCATCATCCCCTTTATTTATTTTCTCTTAAGAATTTGTGTGTATTGGGTCAGTTTATGAAGTCTGCCAATTCCACTTTGCACAGAGCTAGCAAATTTACTGGTTGATTCATCTTAGTGAATCTTGCAAGCTTGCATGTAGCAAAGAAAGCTGAGTAAAGGTACCCAAATCATAGATAAGCCACGACTCTCAGGAGGTCTTCTGTTTGTGCCCTTGGTGATTAAACAATAACATTCTGAGAAAGGCAGAAAGTCAGTAAGGGTGTCATATGAGCTGAAACACAAGGTCTTTTACTGGCACATTTATTGTAAGACTAAACCTGCAGATACTTTAATTGTTTCTAACATAGAAAGATAAGACATTTAGCTTGATAGGTAGCACAATGTAATCAAGAAGAATTGACAGCTATCAAGGTAACTAAGAAAGTCTCTTTACAAATTAAAGGCTTCAGAAATTTATGGGTTTAGTATTTTTGTTTAGAACATTAAAACATTGTGCCTTACATGCTTTAACTTCATTTGCATGTTTATGTGTAATTTGTGTCACAATACTTTCATTTTTAAGCTGTTCTTTTATTGATATATTTCATATGCTTTATGGTATATACGAGATCTTGCTTTCTGCAAGAATTCAATTTAATTTTACAAGTATAGTCAATGAATATTGCTTAAAATATAAACAAGCTTGAGGAATATACCAAAGGTACAGCTTGTCAGTAAGATAGTTCTGAACTACAGGGTAGAGGCCATCCCATTTAGGAAAGCCTCTCAGTCTGCTGAAGTGTTCCTGAATCATAGATTGTCACATAAGACATTTCAAATATTTGTAGTAATTATGACTGAAACCTTAAAAAGGGGACTGGTCAGTGCTACATATGTTATGTTCTAGAGATCTTGCATGATCTTCACAAGTTCTCCACTATGACTTTGAAAATATGACAGTTAATTTTTGCCCAAAATACTTTACAGAAGTTAATAATTGTTATGTTTTAAAGGTTGTTTTCCAAACCTCAGTATGTGTTTGTGCATGATTTTGTTTGAGATTGCAGGCTGCTATTGTAAATAATGAAAATAATATAAATATTGCAAAGTTATTAATCACCATTTATTGCAAATGCCACAAAATCCTATGGTGAAAACTGGATATTTCAGAAGATGCAGAAGTTTCAAAGTATGCTGCCTGCAATTTGTGTATGTTCATCAGACTGTTCAAACTTTTGGTCTCAAATGGTCTCAAATTCTATCAGACCAGAAAACACAGCTTAGGCAGCAAAGAGCAACATTTGGTGCATCTTACAGGTGTATCATATGTAACATACTTTCATATTATATATATGATAGTAAATGCTTGCTCTGATTGTTTCCATCTTTTTTTAGGATTTGCCATGGGACAGTAAAAAATCTAGACATAGTTTTGATTTCAAGTTAAAAATCCTGCACAATCCTTTTTTCACTTTTAACTTCCTTGTTTTTTGTACACTTGTGAGTCTTTTAATTCTAGTAAACACCAATAAGGTATTTTGAACATTTATTGGTGGAATTGTAATTGGCTTATGTCTTAAGCCTCGGTTTTAAATATTATAATGTATGTGTTTTACATGTCTGAGATCACTGAATCTATTGTTGTCCAGCTCCAAGCATGTTCTGCATGTGGCTTTCGACGATTGCTGGAGGAATAGTGGTGCTGTGTGTCTCTCTGAAGATCTTTCTCCCCTGTTTCTGGGAAGATCTGATCTACTTCTTGAGGCGGAAGAGGTCAAAGGCAACAGTAAAAAAGTGGACAAAAAATGGAATTCGCTCCATAATTGACCTTTTCATGCTGGCAGTGGAAAAAAGACCCCACAAGCCATTCCTTATCTATGAAGGGGTGGTGTACACTTATCAGGATGTGGACAGGAGGAGTAACAGGGTAGCACAGACCTTCCTACACTATGGGAATCTGAAAAAAGGTGACACTGTGGCCCTGCTGATGGAGAATGGACCTGACTTCATCCATGTCTGGTTTGGGCTGGCCAAGCTGGGCTTCATTGTGGCCTTTCTCAACACCAATATCCACTCAAGATCTCTGCTGCACTGCATTAATACATGTGCAGCAAAAGCACTGGTCGTGGGAGAAGGTAAGTTCTGTGTTGTGTTTCACTTATTGCTCACTTTCCACTGTTTCCTGCTTTTATCAAAAATAAAAAATCAGAGCCCTTTAAAGCTGCAAGCTTTTTATATATACACACACTTAAAAGGAAGGAAGAAATGGAGGGGGAAAAGTAAGGAAAGAGATAGTGTTGTCAAAAAATGAAAGAATAGAGATAACATTAAAATTTCAAGGGTATAAGCCCAAAATAAGCCCCATGCATTAATTAACGGAATAAAAACTTAAACCTGAAACTCTCCAAGTACTGGACAAGGTACCAGGAACAATAAATATGCATTAGCAAAAAATCAGCCTTAGGAGATATTTTAGCATAATTTCATTTCCATTTCCATTTCTATTTATTGATTTATGTGGCTTATATAAAACTTTACTGTCTACAAGAAGACATAGATTCCCTTTGTAGTCATGATTTTCTTCAGCTAAAATTACCTTCATAAAAATTTATGTTTTAAAGTAGTGATGCCAAGACAGCATAGCTTAGAGCAAAGTTTACAGCATGACGAGCTGCAGTTTTGTCTCTCTTCATGGCATGTTATGCAATACTAGGCAATTTACTTAAATTTCTGCTCCTGTTTTTCCGTCTTTTATACAGGCTGGCAATATTTCCAAAATTCCATATGAACCTGTGAGGGTTTGTTATTTGGTGTGTGAACCAAGAGTCGAAACAAATGTGATCAAATTAAATCCTACGTACTAGCATCACCAACTAAGTTCATGGTGCTTTATCAATTACAATTAAAGCCACATGAGAAATAAAGGGAAATTAAACATCATGATGAATTTTTCACTGTCCAGTATGGAGATTAGCCCTCCTATGGCTGCAGGAAGTTTATAAAGTGGTATGATGTATCATTTCAGTGCTGGTAATCAGGTCTGTAGTTGTACTTATTTTAGTAATTAGCATGGATTTGGTTTGTTTGTTTGTTTGTTTTTTAACTTGGCAGATGATTTGGCATCAATAGAGGAAGAATTTATTTTGAATCTCTTGGAAAATAATGTTGCTGTCTGGCTGATGAGCACCAGTTCTCCTTCCCAGCATGTTCACACTCTACCAGACAAACTAGACAAAGTGCCTGATAGTCCTGTTCCATCTCATCTTAGAGCTGACACTGACACAAGAAACGCAGCTCTGTATATCTTCACTTCAGGAAGTACTGGTGAGGATATATACTAACAAAGTACATCTCAACCTCTGAAAATTAAGGCAGTGTAAGTTTAGCAACAAGACACAAAAGGACAGAACTTTGAGTTTCTAAGGCAGAACAAGGAGCAATTAATTTATTTAGAAGCACAGTACACTTTAAACCTTTTTTGCCAGGGCATAACGAGGGGGAAATTTCAGTTACTGGACTTCTACCTAGATACTACATGGCTGAAATTAATTTCTCGAATATAAAGCAAATAAAATCAATCTCCAACAGTTGCTCAGAAAGGAAGAATGGTGCAACCTTTGCTTTTGATTCTAAAATGGGAGTTATTTTTAGAGTGGAAGAAATGGGGAAATCTATCCACTAGTCAATCCAAACAACTTTGCTCTATTTCTATTGCAAATAGAAGCTGATAGAAACCGTAGCTCTTCAGAAGTTTTCCCATTCTCTCCTTCTGGCAAAGGAAATCTGTATGGAGAGTTGGCCTGCATGTGCCTATGAAGGGAATGGACTTAGTTCCCTAGACAAAAGAGACGTGGCAGGGGTTAGGGGATGACATTATCTATAAGGTCCCTTCCAACCCTAACCACCCTATCATTCTATGATTGAATAGCTTTACAGGCAGAAAGAGTGCAGGAGCTGAGAGACTAAGGAGTGAAGGATAGGACAAACTCTCAGAAGAGACAATTCTTCCTGTACATTTCCAACATAATTCTACTTACAGCAAAATTATTAATGCCTGCAGTACATTTATTGTTATTTGCTCTTTCCCTCTGACAGGTTTCCCAAAAGCTGCTATCATCACTCATCTAAGAACTCTGGCTGCCTCCTTAGTATTTGCTCTGTGTGGTGCAGTTTCTCAGGATATTATGTATGTCACTCTTCCCTTGTACCACATCAGTGCTTCCCTTCTTGGCATCGGTGGATGCATTCAATTAGGTAACATTTGCCCTCTAGTGAAGTTTCATTGACTTGACAAGGCTATAAGCAGTTATCAGTCAAATAACTGCTTGGTAACTCAAATATTATGTTTACCTAAATACCTTTGTAATTTTAACATTTTTATCAGCTCTCCCACTTGTGGGCAATATCTAAGGTATATGCATCATTTTTGAAGCTTAGAATAGACACTAACTGTTGTATAAATCCAATAGAAAATTATTTAAGGTCTGTGCATTGTTAGCACCACTGCACACGTTCTATAGGTTTAACCTGAAATCATATTTGTACCCTATGCCAAAAGTCTGTAAAGGCATTCACACAAGTATCTGAGGCTTGATTTTTACTGTTAGAAGATAAAAATGCATTGTGGAAGTCCAGCCTTCAGAATAAGATTGACTAAATATGTTGCAGAGCTTTTTCAGTCTCTTTTTTGAGTAAGACCTACAGAGTTAGATCCATCATATTAAAGTGAAAATAAACCTTGCCTTCTAAATGTGACAATGGGAGTTATTTGTAGAGAGTTAAGAACCAGATATTTCTCAGGCATGTCCTTCTATTCTGTCCTTAGAGTCTTGCCCAGGTGCTGGGTTTTGGCATGCTAACTATATAACTGGAGTGTTTTAAAAGACATTTCAGTGTTTTGTTTATTAAGGAACAAGTCAGGCAAGCATACTGGCTTACCATAGCTGCTGACAAGTCTGATTCTGCCTAAACAGAAACACAGAGGGGGTGGGAAAATAAGTGTATGAAGAGGTTTGAGGCTATGAATTGTCTTGGAAAAGAAAATGCAGGGTAACAGCTTTCCTAGGTGTTCAGATAAAGACTTGGGAGTCTGGGATTTGAATGACAAAACTTTGAGGAGGATGAGGCTGAAGAGCTCTGAGAGGTTTCAATATCAGGAAGGAACAGGCAAGCTGGGAACAAGTGGACTAGAAGGGATTCAAAACTTGAAAGGTCCTGGGAAGATTCACACGGGACAAACAGAACTTGGGCAAAAAGGAATTTCTGAAAGGATAGAAACAGGGAAATTTGTAAAATCTTGACTGACAGCACTTAGGAAGGGATGTGGTTGCTGATATGAGAGGTGTGTAGAATGAGGTGGCTTGTTGCAGCTATGAGGTCTAGTAGGCCTCTCTGGCGGTCAGTTGCCTAAGGGCAAAAATGCCTGGTCATGGTGACGAGGCAAAAGAACCCTTCTCCCGTGTTCAGACCCTCTCTTATCTCCCTGTAAGACAATAGGTCACTTTCTACCCCGACTCATACTATTGGACCACTTCTCAAAACCTCGGTACCCTATAAAAACCCCACTCTTTCCCCAGCTCAGTGGAAGAGCTGTCCCTGAAACCCTTCACGGAAGATGCTAATAAAAGATCATCTGTGGAACTTCATACAGCGCTTCTCCTCCCCCTCCCTGTGTCTGCCAAGGCACCTTAGCAAGCTTATGAGCTGAGAATCACTGCAAAAGAGCTGATCACTGCTCAGAGCTGCATATCACTATAACTAAGCTTGCTAAGGGTCGCCTGTGCCTGGGAGCTTTGCCAGAGTTGCTTGGGCAGGGGGTACGTAGGTGCACCCCTATCCAGGAACAACCAAAGCAGCCAAGACTGACTGAAGCTACCGGGAGAAAAACAAAACCGGCTTTTGGAATGGAAAGCTCTGAAAGAACATCAGGGTCACAGAAACAAAAAAACCCTGTTGGTTTTAAGTTGTCAAGGAAAAGAAAAAGGGAAGTGAAACAGAAACATCAAAGACTCACCCTATTTCCTTTCCACCACTTGTCACACAGAGAAACTGTGAGCTACTATTTCCCTCATTTAAAGATCTTTTTTCAGAGTTAAACCAGTTCATGATCTTGACAGAAACAGAATGTTTAGGCAGAGACCTATTCCTAACAAGGGGAGATTATGAAAAGATTTGCTTCTGTTGGTTCTTCTACTCTAAGTTTATTGCTCCTACTCAGAAAAAGAAGCAAGACTTAATTGTGCAAGTCACATTTAAAAGACAGATCCTGTTGGAAATAGCTTACAATTTATTTCATTAGCTGAATTTATCAGCAATCAAATTAAGAGAATGACAATATTTTGTTGTTGTTGTTACAATAGTGGTAGAAGACAAGGAGTTTATTTTAAAGGTTATTTTGAAATTTCTTGTCTGTCTTCGTCACATAGGAGCAACCTGTGTTTTGAAGAAGAAATTTTCTGCGAGACAGTTTTGGAATGACTGTAGGAAGTACAATGTTACCATGTTTTTATATATAGGAGAACTCTGCCGCTACCTCTGCAATCAGCCCTGTGTAAGTTCTGTTTCCAAATGCAGTTTTAACATACAGCAAATCTGGAGGTCAGATAGATTCACTCCTTTCTGAGCAGTATTTCCAATGTTTGATAATTTTTTCCAGTGTATACAGAATTTAGGTCTTGTGTTCCTTACTGTAACCAGTAGAAATCAAGTTTATATCAGCAAATGAAGTGGTGACAAAGAAACAAGCCTGTCAGGATAGGACACTTACATCCTGACACTCACAAAAGTGCCTCTGCAAAGCCAAGCTTGTTGGCTTTTCATCTGAGTGACCAGCAAGTTGCAGGTTATTCAGGAAAAGGTATAAGCTGTAAAAGCTTAATCTTACTCGCTGACCAAAGAGTCCAAACCAGATTAAATGATTAATCAATTTCAGTGCTCTGTTCCAAAGCAGTTACTTGTCAAGAGAGGCCTATTATGTTCAGCATTTAATTGATGATAATTGATTTTTAACTTTGAAACTGATGAATGAGATTTTATTGTTTAAATCTTTTCCTTAGAGGTCTTCCAAAAGAACATTCTGTTCCATGCCTGTATATATGATGATGGATATACCTGCATGAAGTCAAAGTATTAATAATGTGGTGCAAAATCTTGGTCCTCCCTGGGAAAAGAGTCTTGAAGTTCATGATAGCTAAATCATGACCAGGTTTAGACCAAAGTCAAATTTCAGCAAACAGTGACAAATCTGAAAAAACTTATTAAGCTTCAACTCTCATTTCTCATTGACATGTAGAAAGCTTGGTGAGTTTTTTAAATTTTATACTTGGGAGTTAGGATATTGCTGAAGGGAGGTAACAAGAAGTATTCCTACCTACCTCAGAAAACATCATGTTCAGGGACAAAGTTCAAATTATCTGCAATGGCATTGATCAGAGATTGATGCAAGGACTAGGAACAAGGGAACATCTGAAACAACTCTCTGGCTGGTTTGAACAGAATCTTATTACTGAGTGATCTGGATGGAGGATAGGGATCAAAGACAAGAAGTATTAAAGGGTAGAAGAGAGGACAGCTGTTGGCCAGAATTCAAGCCTGTACAAACATTATAGCAGCAGTCCATGGACCAAAAAACCACAAAGGAATAATTAGCTGGGACAAACCAGTTGTGTAAACATTTCTCTTGCAGGAAAAAACAATGGAGAACTTTATTTTCTTGACTCAATAACAAAAAATTAATAGAAAAGAAATAGATGGAACTGGTAAGACAGAAAAACAGAGTGATGATCTAGATGGGTTGAGAAAAGTGAGGTTGCTAACAGAAGTGGAGCAGGTACCTCAGGAGTTCTGTCAAGATCACAAATCTTACTAGACTATGACCACATATAACTAGATATTATATACATATATAACATGTATCCTCCATATATAACCTCTACTGTACCACACAGGTTCCTCTACAGTGAAAAAAACCCGTGCAGGCTAATAGGTCTGGTGTGGCTCAGGACTGGGGCTAAATATGAGGGACCTGTTGGAGTATGCTCTACATCATACACAGAGTGTCTGTCCTTCCCTTCACAGATGTGGGACAGGGTGTCTGTCCTTCCCTCCTTTCCCTGAGCTTGCCCAGGTCTCATAAATTGAGAAAGAACATCGATTTGGAAACTGTGAGGCACTCGGGGACTTTGTGATATGGACAGAAACTCTGTGACTAATTATTCTACTGCAAGCTTATCAGAAGTTAATATTAAGCCCATAGAAGGTAACAAAATAATGAGAAAGTATGTCAAACAATTTTTTTAAAGGGGACCATGTAACTTTTAAATAAAGACATTTAAAATTCAAAGCAGTTCAGGGAAATGCTGCAGACTGTTGTACCAGGCATGAACCAAGGTAAAAATAAGTTTCTCCTGTTGCTTGTAATCTCTCAAACCCTTCAGTTTTACTTCAAGCCTTACAGTATCACAAAATGTATTGGGGAAAAAAGCAAAACCCGCCATTTCACCCTGAAGGAAAAGTGTTGAAAAAGGGACAACATTACACATGAAGGAAGTCTCCCAGTCAGCCTCCCAGCTGGTTTATAACTGGGTTGGGTTACATACCTATGATCAAAACATTTATTCTTTCAGATTTACCATTAAAATTGCAAAAGAAGAGGCTGAAGCAGGAATATCAAACTCTTGTTTGACTCCTGTGTTTAACAAGAGAGGTTTAGTCTGCATTATGGTTGATCCCATCATGGCAGATAATTAACCTGCCATAAAATGCAGTTCTGGATCAAACAAAGTTTTCTGTT
Source organism: Cisticola juncidis (assembly GCA_013400215.1). Lineage (NCBI taxonomy): Eukaryota > Metazoa > Chordata > Aves > Passeriformes > Cisticolidae > Cisticola > Cisticola juncidis. The sequence goes on from VXBR01005909.1 coordinate 111,744, forward strand.
TATATATAGTTCACAAAACAATTTTGAAAATTTAAAACAACATTTTTAAAATCCAAAAATTTGAAGCTCTGCTAAAAAGTTTTGGTGTAAAAAAACAAGGCAAAGTTCCATCTTTAAATCACCTTAATACTATTTAGAAATCAAACATAATTTTACAGTTTTAAAGATTAGAATAACACCACAACAAAACCAAAATGCATTTGTTTGGTTTGAAGAAATCATCCCTGTTGACCAGAAATAAGTTTATTTTCTGCTGACATTCAGCCATAATAGTAACTTAATTTCTCCATCCTAATTACACCTCCAAAAAAGTGAGGGCTTCTGAGTCTTGAGTACAGTCCTATAGATTGGGTACTGAGCCACCTGCTCCCATGCAGAAAGTACTTATGTACATAAACTTCTGAATAGTTTACCACAATAATTACACCATTGACATGTAACAACACACTAGCAACTGCATTTTCACTGCAGATTTTATTATAATTTTTTGATGAATGTGGATTTAGGATTAAAATTGAGCCTAATCATATGAGATATTTTAACCAGCTTTCAGTTATTGTGCTGCTTTTTCAGGTTCCATAAGGAACATGACAGATGTGCAAAATTTTCTACCAAGTGTCATTACAAAAAGAACTGACCATTGTGTACCACAAGTGTGTTCTAAGGCACAATTTTATTGATACAGGAAAACTTCTCTTTGGTGGGAAAGGAACTTCCATTCTATGGGAAATGTCGCTTCCTGAAAAACTATTTATTTACAGCTAAAATCTTTTAAACTTTGTAATATGCATTCTAGTTATAGATTCCATAAATGAAAATTCAAAGAATTACAGGAATAAAGTTTTCACCCTGCAAACCCCCCTCAACCTCAGACTATAAGATTTCTTATGCTTTTCTTTTGATTTATAAAAAAATACTGTTGTGTGAAGTATTTTAGTCAAGGTGGCAGGTCATAAATGAAAATTGTTCTGTTAGAAAGTATAAGATAATATTTAGGTATTTAGAACCACTTTTCTCAGCTACAGAATGTTTCATTTTGTCTATTCACAGAAGGAGGAGGACAGAGTTCATAAAGTACGCATTGCTCTTGGAAATGGTATCAGACCTTCTGTATGGAAAGAATTTCTGATGAGGTTTGGCCCAATTAAAATATATGAATTCTATGGGTCCACAGAAGGAAGTCTTGTTTTCCTGAACTACACAAATAAAATAGGAGCTGTGGGCCGTGCTGGCATCTTCTCAAAGGTAAGGGTTATCAAATCAAGAAAGCAATCAACCATTTAACATACAATAACAAAAGGGAACATAAAAAGGCATAGGAAAGGCAGGAATTAAAAAGAACAGGAAGGAAGAAACTGCTTCCTTCTTTCCAGTACAATAAAATTTGATTCAGGAAAACAGAAATCTTATTCTTAGCCCCTTCCTTGGCTCTATTCTCTGTACATATATTTTAAAGCCACAATAAATATACACAATGAGTACAGAGAAGCCTGTGTACCCAAATTTTTCCCCAGAATATATTAAGAAAAAAACCCAGAATGACTGTCTAGAAGTGACCATCCACAGGACTGATTATGATGATTTTTGTTAAAGTTTATTTATCATCCTAAAAACCTCCATAATATTAAATTATGAGGCCAGAAACTAGTTTTGTTTTGACTTTTGGTATGAATCAGGATGTAGATATTCCAAAGCAAACTTACACAAATTTTTTTTTGACTGCATCTCCACTCACTAAAACTAGTGTCACACTTTCTTTGAAACAAGACTAGCAAAACAAAAAATTTCAAAATTCTTAGCAAATAAAGGAGAAAAATATTAATCTCAAAATATCTAAGCTATCAACCACTGTTGAAACTCTCTGTGTTTCTACCATGAAAATTCCCTGACAGTCTCAAATAGCTTTCCAATTTGTACAGTTTCTGTGAATCATGAATATCATGTTACAATGAAATACTATTCTAAAAACAATTCTAAAGAATCAGATCAGTTAAGATCAAGAACAAATTAATGACTTCCAAATGATTTCTACTTTTAATCTGAGGTGCCAAAAATGCCTTGGCACAACCATGATAACAACTCTGTAAGACTTTAAATCTCCTAGCAATCTTAACCGTGTGGATGGATGAGGCAGGAAAGACTAATTAAGCCATTAAGTTGTAAGTTTCCACTTGCATCTGGAGTAATTTTTGAGATGCCTGTAAATTTATTTTTGATTTTTTAGTCAGAGAATCATCTTGATTTGCATTCCAGTGCTATTATGGCTTTACTTAGAAATGGATGGTAGTTTGAAGGTAAAATCAACAATTCGATCAAATGCACTTTGTCCTTCATATAAAAGATTTGACTCTGACAATTCACAGGGCATTTGGCTTCTTTTTATCAATAAAGATGAACACTTATCTGTATATCTATACTTATCTGTATATGTATATGTATACTATCATGATAAGTGTTGCTTATCATAATTTAAACGCTTTCTGACAATTGCATCTTAGAACACAGTCAGTTTATTTCAGGCTATAGGGACTATTCAAAAGTCAGCAGAGACTATTCATTAATTCAAAGCAATTTTTATCAAAGCTAGAAAGTGAGTAAGAAAGAGATGTTTTAAAGTATGCATATGTATTGGGGTTTGGTTTTTTTTTTAGTTTCTACATTCTTTTGAGTTGTTGAAATATGATGTCTGGAAACAAGAAGTTATAAAAGATGAAAATGGAAGGTGTAAGAAAGCACCCACAGGTAAGGAAAAATATTAACTATCTATTAACTAACTGATAACTCAATTTAGATGAAGATATTTCTGTGAGCAACAGATATTTGACATACACCTAGAACTTGAAATGACACTGGAAAATAGATCCAAACAGCAATATGTTGCTAATATATGCAGCAATATATTCAACTATTTATAAAATAATCCAAACAAAAAAAAAATACTATTATATAAGAACATTAGTAATATTCAGGGCCCATAATATTTTTATTCTCACTTGAGAAAAACTTGTTCCTATTCCTGGAAAAATCAGATTTTTAATGTTTCCTTTTTCAAAAAAAACCAGCAAAGTAGCTCCCAGATATGTTGTGCTCTGTGGCACAACATATGTTTAAAGACGCTTTCTAAGTTTCAGATTTAGAATTCTGAGGAAGAACAGTACAATTTCAAATTATGGATCATATTTTTGTATTTAGTGACAAAATAGACAGATTTGTCTATTTTGTATCTAGAGTTGCACAGACTTTCCAAACTCCTACTTAAAATGGAATACTCCACCTCAAAGAGCTGAAGCTCCCAGACTGAAAATAAAGTAGCCTCCTAGCTCAGAATATCTTTGAGAAAAATCCTGAAAACTGAGTCTCATGAAAGACAGCTTTGCATTTATTGAAGTCACATCAAATATTCATGTGCCTGTGTACAGATGCATGAATCCATCATGTAAAGCTAGCAATTCTGGGGAAAAGGTACTTAACAACACTAGTTTTAGTATGTAGATTTAACTATCAAAGAGATAAAATTCCTGAAGTAAGAAGAGAGGCTTGTACAGATGACCTAAATTATAATAGGTCATGATAATGTCAGATCTCAATCACATGCAGTAGTACCGGTCATCAAATCAGCAATTACTATTCTTTATCTTTGATCATATCATCATATAATATCAACCTTATAATCAAATATCATATCCTGTTATATCATATCAATGTAACATTATTATATAATATTTTAGATATCATATAATATATTCTGGTAGTAGTACTAGAAAAAAATAGCAATTTTCTATTATTTCTGATAATACATGATTTCCTGATAATATCCAAATCAAGAAAAATATTTATTCTTTTTTCTTGAAAAGAGCTGCTTCCTTACTACAGGTACATTAGAAACTGGACAAAAAATTATTGATTTCTCAGTAAAATTGATAAAATTTCCAGTTTCAGGACAAGACTAGAAAAATTTTTCAGGTTGTTTTTTAGATAACTCTGAAACTGTCACTTGATGCAATGTGAGAATGCAATGACAGTAAATTCACAAACTGGATTAGAGAATCCTCCTGTAAAACTGACTTGGGGTTAGAGCAACTACTTTTTTTATATTCAACATTTTTGTTTGGTTGTTCTTTTTTTACAAATTCTACATCATATTTGCAGTAATGCCAGCTTCTCTTCTGAAAGGTAGTATGAGCTTTCATTCCATTTTCCACACTGAGTGTACAAAACAATAAAGGTGATTTAGTTGAAGAGGCATAAATACAGCTATGAAAAAAATTATGGAGAAATTATGGTTGAAAACATCTCCTTACATCTGCTGAAGGAGTAAAATAAAAGTTCTTTGAAGAAAGAATTATCATTTAACGTCAGGAGCACACTGAGAATAAAGCCAGTATTTATCACAGATATAGAATAATAATAAAAAAATGTTTAAAGCGAATTCTGAATCCATTCCAATGAAGTTAATGGAAGTTTTCCCTTGTTACAAATCAGACATAGACAGGCAGCAACAAGGACTGGTGCCCAGTAGGGATATGCTTCAGACCCCAGGGACTCCTTCATGGTAGGGGCCCAGACATGGGGCATACAACTTGTTTTGTCATACCAGCACACCAGAGCTAGGGCAGTAGCATTCCTATCCTCTGGAAAACCTCAAAGCACAAAATCTTAGGTACTATATATTTTGGTACAAAAAATACAAACATGTTTTGTTTGACTACCATCACCCTTTTCAAATGACAGATAAATCTTTTCAAATGTGTAAATGCTTTTACCAGATAAGTGATGTGGAACAAACTCCAAAAATCTCTTGCCTGTGGTACAGGTTTTCAGAAGAGAAGAAAGCAAAATTATTTTCCACTCACCTGCTTCTTCTGTTCAGGAAATAGCTAAGGAAATGTAACAATAAGACACACAGAACAAATGTGGCTTTGTGAAGGATTTTGAGCATGATGATTTATGCTCTTAGTAGCTCACTCCATATATGTTTACTTGCATCTTGTTTTCATGCCCTGCAGGTAAACCTGGTCTTCTAGTTCTTCCAGTTACTGAGGATGTCCCATTTTCTGGATATGTTGGAAATAAAGAAGCCTCAGAGAAGAAGCTCCTGCATAATGTGTTTGTGGAAGGAGATGTGTACCTTGACACAGGGGACCTCCTTGAGATGCATGAGGATGGGTTCCTCTACTTCACTGACCGGGTGGGAGACACTTTCAGGTATAGCTCCAAGTTAAGGCAAATCCGGGGAGCTTGGAAGAAATCACACATATGTAGGACTGGATGGCACAAGTTAGATCAAATCTGATGAATGTCAAATTTGCTTAAACAAAAACACTAAGAATAGAAATTGAGTCCATCAAAGTTCACTCCAACATAGAATTTTTCCAACTTGGCTCTTCTTTTATTGGTGGGATCTCAAATGAGATGGCTCTAAACCAGGAGAGGATTTGTCTGTCCATCTAGATTCTTCAGTGAAGAATGTATGTAGCTCACATTAAAAACAGTCCTCCATCACATATTATAATAAAAAATGTGCAAGTTAACATCTATATTAATATAAAAATATTTTCAACAGGTGGAAAGGAGAAAATGTTGCCACTTTAGAAGTTGCTGAGATCATTGGCATGGTGGATTTTGTCCAAGAAGTTAACGTTTATGGTGTAAGTGTAAAAGGTAAGACATTCCCTATAGTTTAAGAATATAAAATGAAGATAGTAATTTCTTACTGTAGCTTTTCTGTTCTTGCAACTGCATGCACAAATACATATAAGAAGTGGTTTCAGCTTGGACATACAGGCTTTTATACAGTGTTTTGAAATTTCAGTTTCAGCAAAATGGTGTGTTTAATGAACATGATATGCTGAAATTTTGTAATGAATAGAAGAAACATTGGGATAAAAGAAAAATTTATCTTACATAAGTGAGAAATACGAAGTTATGAACTACAAAAGATTTCTCTTGGGCTACAGACTTTCATCTGAAAATTGGTAAAATAGAATATATTAAAAGCTAGTATTAAAAGATAATGCCTGAAACTCTTATCTTATGAATATGGTCCAAAAACATACACGTTTTCATAATTGGAATGTTCTCAATCATATGTAATGCTTCATAAAAATATATAATACCATGCTGAAAAGTTGTAGGAAACTAAATTACAAAATTAGACAATTTCTCAGAAGATGCAGCCATTGAAGGAACAGGTTGAGAAAGACAAACTTTTTGTGGTTCTAAGTAACAGTTCATCATTTCCTTTGAAGGAAAATAAAATCTAGTATTAAAAGAAACTAGTCACATGAAGAAGAAGCTGTCAAGAGACAGCACTGAGAGATGGGAAACACAATGGGTTCAAAGAAAGAGGATACATAAGAATAAAATTAAAAGGCCATCATCTGAATGGCTGATCAGCAGGTGGCAGTCATGTAGTGCATGCAAATAAAACTGTAGTTGAATGTTCAGAGCATCTCTCATCATCTACAGCTGGAGCTGACAGGAGCTCCTCAAAAGGTTTATTGCTACCTCAGGCAGCAAATAGCACACAAAAAATGCCTCAAGATTCACATCAAATTTTGGTTGTAGTGTCAATAAAATCTAGATAGCATAGTCTTTCATATTTCTAATTGACTTGAGTCTCAAATGTTGCCATAACAAACTTTACAGCATATCATCAGTTCAGTAACTGCAGATTTATTTCAGGAAAAGGAATGCCTATATTTTTTCATTTCAGTGCCTTTAGGCACACATCAAGGCTGCTCTTTTTTTCTGAACAGATTTAAATGTGGCAGCTGATTTCTTTCAACTTAGGTATTTTCTCCACTTAGAATTTTTACTTGTGTTTCAATAAATAGAATGCAGGAACTATAACCGGTATGTTTTTTTGAGAAGGGTTTTGTTTCTGTTTAAATGTCAAACATAATTTGATGCCTGTAATTTACTAGGAGCCACTTATCCTTTTTGTCACAAATTTGTCTGTGGAATAGAGTGCAAAGCACTCAGCATTGCCTGTAGAGTGTACAATAGGCATTTTACATTATAAAGAATAAGTACAGTCTCACACATGTCTACATACATCTATTGCATTATTCTTTGTGAGTGCATTTAGTTGTTTTTGGGTTGTTTTTTTAAATTAATGGTTCCTCTGATTTAATTAGGCCATTATATTACCAGTGTTCAGGTAGGAATAGAACTAGCAGTCAGTTTACATCTACAAAGAGTTCCTAATAAAAAAAAAATCAGTGTCATTTTTTTAATTTAATAAACTCTCTGTAAGTAAAGTTTAAAGTCTTCCAAGGCCATATATAGTAAATAACATATATCTTACAAATGAAATATAATATACTTTATACTCAATGATGTCTCAGAAAACAGGAAAGATATTTCACAATATCAATTTATTTGTTCTGACTAATACTAAATCCTTCCCCTATGTTATAAAACATTCACATATACTCATACTTGCCAGACTATTTTTCAATTATTTTAGATTATGAAGGAAGAACAGGGATGGCAGCTATTGTGCTTAAACGTTACCACACGTTTGATGGTGAAAGGCTTTATAAGCATCTTGAGGACTTCCTTCCCAGTTATGCCAAACCGCGTTTTGTGAGAATCATGGTAAGACAATCAGTTGTCTCCCACTTCTATTTATCTTCCTTCTGACTTGAAAAGTGGTCTCTTCAATTATGTAATTCAAATGCATTTTACAAATAATTTCAATAATTGAAAACAATAGGTAATAGTAGCCTAAATTACTTTTCCTGTGATTGTTATTATGATGAATTTTCTCAAACACATGATCCATTAAACTTCTATTTTGCTTTAAGGATCCATCCATACCTAAGAATCCTAGATGGGATTAATACCTTGGCTGTTGGATTTTGCTTCTAAGTTCTTTAACTAGTGTTCTCTTCTAGTCAATAGAAGATTAAGAAAACAGAGGTGTAGTCTTAGTCATGAGAGTGTCTTCTTATGAAAAGGTGACATGATCCTTTTCAACCTTTTGCTGATGTTGTTCTTGAAATGATTATTATTCACTGTTACTGACATGGGACCAAAGAAATACTAGGTTATTTACAACAGATAGTAAGATAAAAGTTTTATGGAGAAGAGATTCTCCATTTCATATGAGAATTAAAATCCTCTGACATGTTTTAAAGTACAAAAGCAGAGCTGGGATACAATCCTTCTTTAACATGCACTTTAAAAGTGCGAGGATTACAACCCTGGTGAACTTCCCACAGGCTGATCTGCAAACAGGCAGGAGAACATGGACTGCAAAGGGTAGGAAAGGGCTCCACATTACATCATCTGAAAGTTTGTGGCTCAGTTTTCTACTGTTAAAGGATGCTGAGAGGTATTTGGCAGTTTTACCTTTCCTTAAATATTGACAAGTTGTCTAAAAGGCACAAATACAAGAATTTAAAGTTTGAGAAAGCCTTTTTTTCACTAACAGATTACTGTAAGTAAATGTACCTTCACATGCAGTAAGCATAGGTTTTACTATCTATGGTGCTTCAAGATACAAGTGGCCTCTACTGGGAAAAGCTTTTGGAACAAATCTGTCTTTACAGTTCCACAAGATTGAGCAAATCTATACAGAACTCTAAAGTTTGTACATGTGGAACTGATGAAACCTGTTTGCATTTATGTGTTCTCTGACTAAAGGTTTTTTTAGGTAACTGAGGAGGAGCAAAAGTAAACAAAGTTACCAGCAGAACCAATTAACTAATATTTACACATGTATGAATTTTTATTAAAGGAGATAAATTCAATTATATTTTTAAAAAAATCAAAATGAGAAAAAAAAGTTGTTACTTTATAAAATGTCTTAGAGGAGTATAACAGGAGAAATGCTGAACTCACAGTTTTCTGTTTAGAAGAAAATTAATTCTCCTTTCTAGGTCCTGAGAAGGAGGTCACCCTAATCAAGAGTGACAAAGAAATACTTGAAACTCTCATGCAAAATTGGATTAAAACCAAAATCAGTCTTGAAAAATTTTCAGTAGTCCATATGTAGGTTTTTTCTAATATGACTTGCAATTAGGGTTAACTGGTTTTGTGCAAATCAAACAGCTGATTTTCTGTTCTCAATATGTCCTACTTGATTCTAAAAGAATAGCAGAGGCATGGGGACAAGGATGCAAAAAAACCATGGAACTCTGCGCCTCTGTTATGTTTTCCACCTGAGTTTTTTTAACTTCCTTCCAACAAGAACTAAAAAATGGCTCTTTTCAGCATGGGAACTAAAAGAAAACATTCACTACATTGAAAGCACCATACAAATAATAACAATGCTTGAGAACAGTCTGTTTTAAACTTTTTTCTTAATGTAAACAACATTTGAAAGGAGATTTATTTATATACCACCTCTGCTCATATATGCCAGCTATTGTGTGCTGAACAACTTCATGAATTGGCATTTGAATAATTGCTGTATAGCAACTACTTATACAGACAAGTAAGACAAGAAGACATTTAACATTGGGGGGTTAATGTTTTAAATTAAGTTTAAGAGTAGGAAATCAGAAGAGAGCCAGTACCACAAAATCAGCCAGCTCTCTGTAGAGTGTCACTAAATGTTCCATAGCCACTGATTTTGTGATGGACTGCACTAAGGAAAGTTTAAAAAAAATGCATATTTTGAAACAGAAACTTGCAATCTTGTGTTCTGCTTTAGTAGGCAAATGAATAAGAAATAAAATATTCATTTACATTTAGGTTTCACTGCATTTGTGTATCTGATAAATGTTTAACTGAAGAAATTGTATAGTAAATTGTATGTTCTGTTTTATTCAGTAAATATATCATATTTTCTCTGATAAAGATTGAAATGGAATATTGCACCTTACTTGAATTATTTCTTTTGTAGGATGTTATGCAAATTACTGGAACTTTCAAGCATCAGAAAATGCATCTGGCAAATGAAGGATTTAATCCAGAAATTATATCTGATCCTCTGTATTTCATGTATGAACCTGCATGTTCCTATATTCCTTTGACAAGAGAGATATACCAGAAGGTGGTTTCTGGTGAAATACGTTTATAACACACAGAAATAAAATCACTGTATAATACAGAACATTTCAGATATACCCCTGAAACCATTACAACAGGAACCCTTATGCAATATTTGTTCTAAAAATACAAGCTATTCAAATTAACCTTATTGTGATAAAATCTGTTCCTTCCAAAGACACAGACACAATAGTTATGTGCATTGTGTAAGCTGCACTGCATCTGCTCATATTATTTCCTCACACATATGTAAATGAGCTCACATATGTAAATTTTTATTTTCCATCTCTCATTGACTCAAATTATTTTTGTCTAAACCACCATTATCTTAACTTAGTTGAATATTTTACACACTTACATTATAATTCAGATTCTGCTTTTGAAACAAATAAATAATTAGATAAATAATGTCCTAGGCATTAATAAAATAAACCATCACAAACATAAGCAAAATACTGCACAAGCACTGCATTTAGACCTCAGTTCAATGTTTGATAATTATACGATGTAATATTTAATCGCAGTACTTTATGTGATGCTCAACTTTGACTTTTATAGAAAATAAAACATTTAGTGTTGAAATACGTTTGTAGTATCTAGTGTACTTTATTTTCCACAGTTTACACCAGAATACAGATTATTTGCAAAAATTCACTCTTGTAGGTACATTATCTATTTTTTTACTTACCAGTTGTCATACTCCTGAAGCTTAGTTCTCATTAAAACATGACAATATTTACTATAGCTTCTAGCTTTTACTGGAAACAAACACCTGGAAATTATTAAAAGGAGCTTGAAAGTTTCGAAGGAGAATCATATCAGAGAATATAACATTAGCATAACTGCTGGATGTACTTTCCTTGAGTATATATATCTGATTTTATTCAAAAATCAAACAAGGCTGCACTTAAGTGAGGAAATACCTCCCTACTGTACAATTCCCCTGAATTCATGTGACCTTTTGCTTGGATTAATAAAATACCTGTACTATAAAGCTAATGCCCATTCCATTTAGATCCTTACAGACCTGCATGATTTCCTTAGCATAAGACTTTTTTTTTCTTGGTTTTCAGTATGTGCTACTGAAACTCTGCTAACCACTGCTAACACTGCTACTTCTGCCATAATGCAGTGATGCGTGGTAACTGACTCAAACACCTTTGGTGCATTGTAGAGTGCAAGACACAAGTAGCCCCACACCACAAGAGCTCATCACTGACAAAGCAAGGAACAACTAACAAAGAATCTCTGTTATGATCACAAAGATCCAAAACCCTTGGTGACACCAGGTATCTCTCAAGATCTTCTGCCATTCCAAATCATGAGGCGTGTGTGTGACAGAAGCAGAGGCAGCCTGAGATCTGGAAGAGAGTGTGTGTGCGCAGAATTGAACAGCAAATGATACCCAGCATATTAGGACACACTGACATCTCCTATGAGACATAAGGTTTCTGAGCTTGGAGTGAGAGAAACAGAGCTGCAAATAAAGAACCTTTACTTTTAAGAATTGTCCATTTGTGGATTCGGAAGAATATTAAACATAAGACAGATTTGAGAAAGGTCCAAGGAATTTCAATGGTTTGAATACATTATGTGATTCCATAGCACCCAAAAAATCTCCTTCAACTGAGGCAGTAAACTTCTAATTTCCTGCCAAGTTTCTGGGAATATTATTATCAAGAAAGAAAGGGACCAGTTATTCATGACTCTTGAATATAGTGGTTTCTCTACTACATCTACAGTGGTCTTCCAATACATGAAACAATAGTGCTCAACTAGAACTCCTCTTTACATTTAATTTCTTCCCAGCATTCATTCTTCAGAAAAGGTTAAAAATTGAGCACAAGACAACAATCACATTCAGCAGGATCTAATCAGTAGATCATTGAGGAATGAGTCTCTTACACTACAAAATTACTGTGGTTTCAAGATTGAGAAGTAATGTCCCATGCATGTGTAGAGAAGGATGAGTACCTATAACTCTTAAGCATTTAAATCCCTTTTTTCTCACCTGTTGTTATAAGCTGCTTTTTGGGCTCTCAATGGAGTCTTGTCCCCTCCTCATTTCCACAGAGCAGAAAAAGAGGATATGAGAAAAAAACAAAGAAGTAAACAACTATTTTTGCTACAGAATTTAAAAACCAGTTATACCAGTTAATAAGGTAGTGATCCGTACAGAAGACACAATTAGAGAAGTCAGTAAGAGGGAAGACAAAGAGCAGCAACTTTAAATGAAATCAGGCTTTAATGCTGATCATGTACTTACAAGGCTCTCCAAATTCACAATTCAGTCCTATGAGTGGCTACTCTTCCCTGGAAGATCACACTTCTTCAACACTGAAGTCCTAGATCGAAGATTCCACAAAGTAGAGTGCAGATTATGCCTGCTGGTCTCCTATATTACTCTAGTTTGAGCCAAGACACAGAAGTAAGTTTTCACATTTGACATCTATTAAAATTATTTGGGATACTATTCTCTGCATAGTATAATAAGAATTATAATGTTATATGTTTACCATATACTGTATAATGTTAAATTTAAATAAATAGCTGATACTTCAAATTTTATGACTTAAACCCCCCCCAACCACCAACAATCTCTTACATCTAAAATGCTTTATTTAAGACAAGTTCTTTGTTTTTCCTCAAAAATTTGAAATATTTCACTTTTATGGTGTTTATACTACTAAAAATGCATTGTAATTCCCTAAGGTATATTAGTCAGGTTCAGAATTAATGCAAATATACATACATATAATATTGTATTATCGGGACATTAAAAGGAATAATGTATCAGAGTTATAATATCAAAATTACTTTTTTTTTACACTAACAAAGCATTTCAGTATTTGGTGTATGTTTCTTTGCTATAGTCAGATGTTATAGGGAAATTTTTCAGTTTTATCTAATCATATTTTTAAAAAAACTCCACTCTGAATTTCACCAGAGGAAAATTAAGCTCCTTTATGTTTACTTGTTGGGTCATACCATACTCCAAGGAGTCAAAATGTTTTGAATAGAAATTAAACGTAATAGTCATAGCATAATAAATAATTCACAGCACTGTGGTATGAGTTCATGAGTTCTGCGTATGTCAAGAATAAAATAGATTCCAACTAATGGCATGTAACAAGAACCCAATTAATGGATATATTTCTCTCTATGCTTTGGCGGTTCATTTACTTAAAAACAAATACCACTACATTTAAAATACATGAGGTTGTAGACACTTTTTAGAGTTAACATTTTGAACCACTTTATAAAGTTTTCCTCACCATATGAATTTGCCATTTGCAAGTACGTATTTTGTTAGGAATTTTAATCTCATAATAGCACACAATTTTCCTCAGACTTCTTGTCTTACTCAATGCATGTGGCTACTTGAACTTGCTTCACAGTTCAGTAGCCTGTGTTGCACTTACTGACCCATGCGTGCAGGTAACTTTATCTTCACTGATGATCGTAAGTACTTCACATGAACTAAAATCATAAATTTCTTTGTAAGAAAGATCTCATTTAATTTCTTTCAAATCCCATGCTACTTACTTTAAAAATATTAATAAATATGCATACATCTGCACTGGATAAAAGCCCTGAAGTTATAGAGAACAAAAGTACTGAAGGTGAACTTAACCTATCTCTTAACTATAGAGGATAGACCAGCTACCTAAACTGAGGCATCTTAGTACCCCTTGGGATGCAGGAGAAGGGCAAATGTGACTCAAAAGTCCAATACTTTCTGCATAGGTGCCTGTAGTTAGGTAGGCATTTATTTGCAAGAAATGTTGAATAGCCCTGGACCCAGTCATGGGCAACTGATTCAAACCAAAGGTATAGACAGTAAGTTTAGTGGAGTGGTCTCCTCCCAGGGACTCTAGACTTTAGCAACATGTGAATTTTCTTATGTATTTCCCTGAAATATATCACAAGAGGCATGTATGCTTCAGACTCCTGTTAAGGCCTGACATGTTACCAGTGCTTTAAAAAAAGTAAATAAAATCCTTAGTAGGTAGTCTTCAAGAAAAAAGACATACAAATGGATTAATTTTTATGTGCCACATTTGAAAGAAGTTATTATATACATATGCAGATACCTGTGAAGACCAGACTTCTAATTGTAAAAGCCCAGAGTAATTCCTCTGCATTTACCTTGCCAGTGACTCATACAGGGACATAAAGACAAAGGATTTATTTCCATGTTGTTTTTCTTTGTTTTGTACCTCTGGGTGAGATAAACCCTACCCACAAGGACAACAGTGGCATTTATCAAGGGTTTGTCTAATGAGAAAAGACCTTTATACAGAAAAAAAGAAACTCTTGCCTTGCTACCCTTGTTGGCTGCATTGTGCTTTTTTATGTAGGGGCCACTTATGAACTGAGCTCTTAGGAAGAAAAAATGTTATGGCTACTGACATTCTTTTGCTTTTGATTCCCAATGTACAGTTCAGTTTCACATATTTCAGTAGGAGCCCTTTAAAAAAAATGGAGATCAAAGGAAAGACTTTTATGGTAAGAGTGTCACAGGAGTGGGTACTTCTATCTGCTGGTTAAGGGAGATAAGTAAAGAATTGCCCTTTGGCTTCCTGAAAATTTCAGCCTTGAGACACTTTTTGAGAGAGATCTATATATAGACAAAGATAAAACTTTGTTTATGTATGAACACTAAATTTATTTTAAAATATACTTTTTGGATAGAAGAATACTATTAAATACTGGAAATTATCAGTAAGGCAAAGTTAACACATAGTCCTCATACCTGGTCAAATAGCACCTCAGAAAGAAATAGTATTACATCAGAAGGGACAAATCTAGAAAATGACTACTTTCTCACATTTAAAAATATGTTAAAAGACTCCCACTAGGAAACATTCTAGACTGCCATAATATTACTTTTTAATTATTAATTTATAATTTGCTAAATTACAAGGCATATTACACCTCAGGTAGGTGTAATAGCATCACAAAACAATCAGTCTGTCCTTACTTATTTGCTAAGAAAATAATTCTGAATTTTAAGACTTTGATGTTTACTTAAGGTATTTGAAGCAATAAAATATACATCTATGTATATTAGTCTCATTAATGGCAGGAGATTTCTAAGAATGTTTAGATATATAGGTTATTGGACATCACTAAAACTATTTTCATGAGCCTTAGAAAATGCAAGTATTTCAATTGTTTCTACTACATGAAACATAGACACATTATAAGTATAACAATAAAAATAATCTAAAATGCTCACTGAAGTGCTTGAAAGTATGACAGGACACATGCATGTAGCTGACCACTCTAGAATGACTCATTTCAGTTTTCCTTTGTCCACTTAATTTCAAGTGTACTTTGCCCCATTAATATTTGTTACCAGTTGTGGAGATGTTCTTCATGGAGCAGAAATATTTTTCTTCCTCTTTCGGATTTGAATGCTATGTGCAAATCACCTGTTAAAGGTAAATGGGCCTTTCTCAAAGTTATTTTAATTTTCACTACAACTTAGAGAAAAACAAAGCATACTACAAATTCTTGTGTTGATGCATAGAAGTGCCCAGTGATTCTGCCTCCTTGCTCTTCCAGCATGTATGTATGTCAAACTCAGCTGTGTTTCTATGGTTTTGAACAAAAACTAAACCTTCTCATTTCAAACTTAATGACAAAATGGAAGAATTGATCGTATGTGGTTTAATTGTTTTTCTATTCTATGAATTCAAATCACAGAACAGTATCACATAACAGCTGACAAACTGGGCAGAATTAACTAGAAGAAGAGTTTTAATTCTGTAGTTCCACTCTTCATTATCTTAATTATTTTCTTTTTCTTAATTCTATTCTTTTTAATGCAGTAGGTGGCCAGAGTGAGTGAGTGAGTGAGTGAGTTTGGGATGTAGTTTCTTATACTATTTTTGGCTAACAGTACATTTTAGGAGACTTTCTAGGTTGGCTTCCATTTTTCTGACTTACAGTAAGGCAATCAAGATTATTTTAGCAGCAGAACTGATGAACTGTATTATTTCTTCTGGTTCACTCCCGCAATAGTGAGGAAGTATTTTCTTTACTGTTGCTTCACACACCCAGCCATTCACTGATGTCTTGTATCTAATTCTGAATCCTATTACTGTTTTGTTGTGCGGAGCCCAAAAAAGAGCAGATGTTCCTTGTTGGTAGGGGAACCAACATTCATTCATAAAACAGATCGGTAAAACCCATAAAACACCAGTATACACTTGAAGCACTTTTTTGAGTGGATTAATAACCTTGTGATCCTAGCAGAAAAGGTAAAAAAATCTCACAAAATCTGGCTCTGCAGAAGATACCAAATGTGGGAATCCTAGCTTTAAAAAAGCACTACTGTAGGCACATGAAAGCAGAAATATTTATCCAAAATACAGATACAACCATGCTGTTCTTTTCCTCCATGTGACTCACTTTACTGAGTTCTGTCTCAAGTGTGCCTGCAGGTGGGATACCTCCATATGGAATCTGGACAAATCTCTCCAGCCACTTGGAGCCAACTTTCACTTACGAGGTCTCAAAGAAAACTGCTGCTGCAGAAAGAGGTGATGATTTCCTTTGATATGAATCTGTTCTTGGCTTGTGCTATAGTAGAATATCAGTATATGACAGACCTGCATCCTTTTTTTCTAGTATGAAATTGGAGTCACTCTGTAAGACATATTCCAGCAGAGAGAAAACAAAACAAAACAAAGCAAAACAAAACAAAGCAAAGCAAAACAAAACAAAACAAAACAAAACAAAACAAAACAAACAATTCCACAAATTAAAATACAAATATCTATGAGCAGATTGTGATGTATCCCAGCAGAGTCCAGAAAAAATTCATAGCCAAGAAAACAGTACTGATCAAAGGTATGTTTCAAAGTATAGATTAGGACAGGAAGAGTAGACAGATCTGGGGACTGAGAACTTAATTTTTCCAGTTCAGAATTGCATTAAATTAGACTAGCTGCGTTTTCTTGTCAACCATTTTGAATGTTTTCATGAAGGTATCATGAAAAAAAAAAAGAAGGTCTAAAAAAAGAAGGCATTCACAGTGCTGCCAGACCAAGCCACTTACACCCTGCAGTAATGAGATCTCTGTATCATTTGTAAGGGTGTTATTGTCTTCCCATTAACAAATTCTGTAGCAATTTTCAGATTTTGTACCTAAGATTTCGAAGAACTATGAAGAGTTTTAGTGGTGGAATAGACTGCAAGGGCAGAGCACAACAGTAGCTTCCTAAATTAATCAAACCTTAGCTCGAGAAATGGCACAATGGGATGAGTTTCTTGGTTGCCAGAAATAGAGATGAGCTGGATGACAAAGTAGTCTATGTTCAGATAAAGTTGCAGGAATCAATGGGACACTAAGGTAGAGCCTGGCCTGAATGGAATTTTTAAAGAGAATGTGTTCAGGTTTAGGTGAAAGAAAACCATAAATGCCCAAAGAAACAAACACCAACCAAGGAGAAAGTATACATTTTGATAAAACCAGCTCAGCAGGTCTGGAACAGTACATTTTTGTCTTTAAAAATCTCTAAGAGCATAACAGTAATAAAATGGAGTGGTTCATCTGGAATAAATGCTCCATTTATAGAATATGGTTAGTTTACAGTAGCCTCTGATCCATGATTTCATAAAATTTCACATTCATACGTCATAAACATGGGACTTCTACATGTTTCACTTGCAATCAGAAAAGGTACAGACTGAACTTCTTAAGCAGAGACTTACAGTATCTTCAAGTAAAGAATGGTAGTAGACATTAGAGCAGAAAAAAAGTACAACAAAACAGTTCAACAACAGGATATGAGTTGGCATTTGTCTTTATATGAGACTTGTTTTTATGCAAGAACCAACGAATGATAGGCTAAAACAGGAGAGATGGAGTCTCCAAACTGGCAGTCTTCCCTTAATTGCAAGAAAATCTGTTTTTACTTAATTAGTTCTCCTGCAGCATTATGCAATAAACTGTCATACTTTCCTGAGTAAAATTTTAACTTACAAGTTAAAGATCTTTATATGACTAAACCCAGTCATTTGCTGCTTTCATTTAGCAGTAGTTCAAAGGCCAAGGATAAATATTTTACCTTTTCATGACTGATTTTCTTTGCAACTCTGTGAGGCTGCTGTAGGAGAACCTCTAGTTATATTACTAAAGTAATACCCTGCACAGTTTTCAGTAGGAAAATCTTCTGTATCACAATTGCTCATTCTATAAAGTTTTAGACATGAAAAAAAAAAAAAATTAATAAAAGAAAGTCTAACTCCACTCCTTTTGTTGGCAAGAGAAGTGCACAAATTGAGGCATTTAAACATTTACATCTGATTGTAACACTAAAGGCTGTCAGTTGTGAAACATTTTAAGACCACCTGCTTGTGTAGGTTCCTCTCTGCAGGTGACTGACAACTGTTACAAGAAACCACAAAAGTTGCTAAAGGTGCAAATATTAAATGCAGCGGGCAAGGGGCCTGTACTCTACCTTAAAAAAAAAATCTTTATTTTTACTTGCAAGGCTTCAAATGTTTTTGAAATTGTATTCTTCAGCAGTAGTTAATCTCTTTTCAATTTAACAAGATAAGAAGCCTATCTTATTGTTATTTGGTTTTTTTAATGTTACAACCGTTACCTTATCAGGATCAAAGTAAATTTTAACTGTAACCCAGTCATGGTTTTGCTTCAGCTCTTCACACTCATAACCAGGGTTAATTTTTTAAAACTACACAGAACTTTAACAAATCATAGGCCAGGGCAAAGTAGATGGATTCAAAGAAAAGAAAAATAGAATTACTACATATTACATAGATTTTAGAAATCACTGACAACAGAATGGAGGGCATCTAAATGCAGGCAGACAGCAGAAAGAGATGGGTCTTTACTTCAGCTAAGGTTCTAGAGTACCTTGAAACACATTCTTTAAAACTATGGCTGTGCAATACACCATCAACTCTCTAATATACCATCAGCTACTAGACACTTTTCAGAGCATGCTAAACGACCAGTCTTTAAAAGAGGGGGGGAGCCAGGAATCTTCGGATGTACATGGCAGCTGGGATAGAATAGAAAATGTGATTACTTCCCAACTCAACAAAATTAAGATCAAACATCTAGCTTTCTTAGAGTATTCCTTATATTCTTAGAGATGACATCAAGTAGGATACTCCGTAAGGATTTGTTCAATTACAGTAATGAAAAAATATGAAGGTAGAAAATAGTGTCTCAAAGTGGGCACAGTGAATTTCTGTAGTGTGGTGAGAGTGATGAGAGGTCATCAGCAAGTTACTTTGAGTGTTATGTGTTTAAGGAAGCTAAAAATATTTTGTATGTTTTCATAGCTAAGTACATGTAGAGGCTTGAGAGTGACTTGGACTACACTCTGCCCCTGGGGACATTGAGACAGACCGGGCTGCTGTACATTTTAATCAGCTCTGTAGAAAAATGGAACTTCAGCAAGCAAGAAAAAAAATATATAGGCAGTATGTCATAGAGAGAAAGAAGTAATCTAAACTCTTAGGACCTTGCCAGTGAAGGAAGCCTTGCAAGAAATCCACATCCTTCCACTGAAAACAGCTGAGGAAACCAGAATAAAACAATCATTCTCCCAAGGAAGGATGAAACTTACAGGAAAATGGAAAAGGCATTTTAAAAAGTCTTTCTGTCTTCTAGTCCTTCACTCTACCAGTGGAGTCAGTAATGGTACTATTAATCTATACCAAAATATTTAACCAAGACATAGCTACAGCAAAGCTTGCACTGGGGTGGTCTCTGCAGCCCCTGGAGGCTGGGCATGAGGCACACTCCCCCACCTGCCCTTGGCTTTAGTTCAGATGGCAGGATGAGTTAGTGGGACAGACCATACTGAATAGTGCTGGCTTTTTTTTCCCCCCCTAGGGTAGTCAGTGATAATTTTGTTAACACTCTGATTAGATAAAGATTCACTAATCTTGTATTTGCACTATTATCTCTGAAAAGGGAGACCTTGAAACTGGTCAAGTTGTTGTGCTTCTATAGCTATTATTTTTCCTTCCCACTACCTGACTGGTGTGCTCAGTTGAAAAGGATTTCAGCCCTTCAGAAAGAAGAAAAAATAATTTTAAAAAAAGGTATAATGGAGTGTGGATGAAATTTTGGGCTCCTGTGTGCTAGACATTTGCCCTAAATACAGATTTTCTAACAATTCCAATTTCTAACTCTCAGAAAAATATGCTAGCAGCTCTTCAGTCAGACATCCTCACCAACATCCAGGTAAATATGCTGCACCTGGATCCAGTGACTCAGATGACTGTTTCCAGTCTCGGGGACCTGAGTTACTGTTTTTCCTTCCTGCCCCACTACACCTTGCTCCTTCCTTCCTCCTTAAGCTAGCATATTCTGACTCATCTTGCTCCACTGCTTCTGCATTGAGGTGACACCACCCCAGAGAGGTGCAGTCCAGCTCCTGGATGTTTTTGTTGCTCACTTAAACTGTTTTCAAGTTTTGAGTGCCCAAATCAACTCTTCTTTTGCCTCTGACCGTGGAAGGCAGGCACCTGGTTTGCCTGCCCTTAAAGCTCCACCCTGCACCACAATTAGCTGTGGCTGCCAGGAGAAACTGGAGCTGACAAAAGAAAATACAAAAGCTGGGCAATCAGCTTAGAGAGAACAGCCCTATGAAAGTAATTGGTAGAGGGTACGAAGAGTTTTTCAGAATAAATGTCTGCCTCAATTTATTTCCTTAAATAAAGGCCTGAAGTCAATGAAGCATATAAAACAGAAGTATTAAATGTTTAGTATACCTTAGAGACCGAGTTTTATCCCTCCCAAACTCCTTTGCCATTGTTTACTCTTCCTTTGAGAGCCTTAATTATGCAGCACAAGCTGCAACACCTCACACATTGCTGGTATCTGCGGAGGCTCAGCACTTCGGCCTGGGTTTCATGTCCCACATCTGCTCTGACTGCATCTTTCTTGTTATGTGCACTATGTGAAGAACTCTGCTAGAACTCTGCAAATTCTCTGGGACCCCTCCTCAGGGCAGATAATAGAATGATGATAACAAGGAAAAGGGAAAAAAGCAAAAGTTCATCTCAGTCCTTGCAGTTCATTAAGAGCTTTTTCACAAATTTCAAAACACCCACAAAATCTGCTTTGTGGTTACATAGTTTCAAGACCAGGCTTAGGAATCCTTTTTTTTTTTTTTTTTTAAACCTTGACTTCCTGCTGGAGATCTCATGTGTGATTCTTTTTGAAGACAAACAAAAGTGCTCAGTGTGTATTTGAAGGGAAGTTAGATGACTTTTTTGTATTGTGATACTGCCTTAACTGTTTTTTCTAGGAAAGAGAGAATTTGGGTGTGTACCTTGTGCATACAGATAAAGTTCACTGGCTGAAATGCGCAACTCAGGCTTTTGTGCAGCTGAATACAAAGTCCAGGAGATACCAGGATAAGAGGTGAACATTCAGAGGCATTTTCTCCTGTCATTTGTAAACTGAGCTTTTAACTATTGAACACAATTTGAACAACAGAGGATATTCCTGTAAGAATAGGTTATCTTTTAATATTCTTATTTTTGTTCTTGTGTCCAGCAAACATGTCCCTGTACACTGAAGAAGACTGCTGACCACCTTGCTGTGGTGACTTCAAACTGGCAGACAGCCCAGGTTGCCTTGACCATGGCAAAAATCCCAAGGTATGACCTTGATGAAGAGCAGCACTGGCATTTAAGGGCTTTATGACTGAACAGGCTGACATTTAAAAACGAAAAGCAGGAAACTGTAGAAGTGTGACGCTGAGCTGTAGTCACATAACAATGCCTCTGCTCCATCGCTAGAACATGCCAGGCTTACTTACAGCTGCTTTGCCACATACGATCTTTTCTCCTACATTTTTAAAGATAGCTCTTGTACCCAGATTTGTTGGTATCATCTGATGCATCTGTGTTCCTCAAAGCTAATGTTCTTTGTCATAATTTTGTAGTATGTTTCCCAATAGAACTGCATTTATGACATGACTTCTTCCACCAAGTGCTTCCACAGTATTCCTCATTTGTATGAAAAATATCAGAAATATTCTATAGATCATCAACATCTAATTAATCTAATTCCAGTGGTTTAAATAGTGTTTAACATTACCACAAACAGAGAGTTTGAATTTATTGTAAAGTGAAATACAGTCCAGAAATACACTGACAAAAAGGACTTCTGTCTTCTTTACAATCGTCTTGGGCTACAGAGAACTGAAATAAGCAGAGAGCATTTACAAGAGAAATTTTTCACTTATCTTTTAAAGTGGTTCAGCATTTTCAAGCTATGCCAAAGGGAATAAACAGCACTCAGTGGGTAATCTACCTTAAAGCGACAAAACAATTTTTTAGCATTGCTGAATACATAATAATACAAAATAAGATGTTCTTTATAGCTCTTTGCTGTGAAGAACTAAGTCTTTACACAAAAGTGTATGAAAGTGCTGTTATTTGTTGTCAGTATGGTCAGATGGTTAAGAGCTGAGCCTTAAAATAATTCCTTCACATTTTTGATAATAAACAGCTTTAGAGCTGTTAATCACTTAAGACTTATCTTTACAAAGGAATTAATGGTGAGAAGGACTAATTTTTACACCATAATTCTTAAGTGATTTTTTTTGTGTTAGATATGCCTAAAGATCTTATAGGCATCTAAAGATCTGTAACTTTGACAGAGTTCTTGAGGAACCCACTTGGGATTTAATCATTGCACCTTTAGTAACAAAGAGGAATACAAAATCATGTGAAGATTAAAAAGTTCAAAATAAGGCTGTCACCTCCATAAAGCTTTGCCTAAAACTGAGACAATTAACATTGTTAGGAGTGGCAAAGGAAAGGAAATTCAAGACAAGAAGGATAACTTTGTCAATTACAGTTCCTTTAGTAACGGTACAGTGCAACAACATCAACAAAAATACATCCACCTGTACATAATACAAAAATATAACCCTTCATAAAGTTTATACTCTGCTAGGAATTACGTTTTGAGCTTAAAGGGTGATGTATAACATTTTCTCTTAAATAACATGGTCAGGTACACTCAGCCAAATGGATGTACTAACACACTCTTTGAAGACACAGAAAGAGCAGTTTCTTAGTTCAGTGTATCCATATATTATACCTTAGCTAGGATTTGACAGCAAAATAAGTCTTTCAAGTTTTCCCTTTGCTACTGTTCTCTATCCACAGCACAGCAGTTCTATAACCAAATGGTGAATTGAATTTTTGATAGTGGCATTTATGAGCAGATACAGAAAAGTATTATTCAGAACCAGCTTAAGGCACCATAGTTTCCACAACAGGCCCAAGACATTACTGACAAAAATCAATTTTAAAGGCAGCTATGAGTGTTTAGCTACAGTACCCTGATGAACAACAATCTGTTGTTGACAACATACTCTGTTGACTAAAGTGGCTTCTGTTTATTCTCTAAAAGGAGTAGTAAAAGATATGATTTTAACATTACCACTATGATTTTAACATTACCACCATCTGAAGAATGCATAAACTCTCAGCAAAAAAAAAAGTTCTCCTTTCATCTCTCCTTTTTAAAATTCCAGTCATCAATCTTGCAAAACAATTCTTCTACAGACTTTTTAGAAACACAGTTTCCAACACATTATACAGTAAAAAGCCCGCTAAATTACTTCTCTTTTACTTTAAAAGAAAGCATATTGTCCCATGTCCCTCTCTCCCAAATGCACTGTATACTGTACAGTACAAATGTACTCTGATATTAACAGCACTGGTCAACAATTCATTTCCACAAAATCAAGTTTTCCCCTGAAGTCCTAAAGAACAAACATGAGCACTTGACTTCCTCAAGTCCTCTTCCCTAACAATAGCCCATGATACTGGCTTTAGTATTACATGCTTTAGAATTTAAAGCAATATGAAGTGAAACTATCATCTTGACAGCACCTGCCATAACGACCAAAGCAGCTACCTTGCTAAAACTCTCTTAAGTTCTAGAGTAAAAAGCAGGATTAGAATAGGACAGGACAAGGAGTAAATTCATCACATTTTACTACAGAAATTGTGCGTTCCATATTGAACATCATAGCTCAGAAAGAGAATCACAGCTGAGACACATTTAAAGTAGTACTTTGAATTTCAGAGTATGTCCCAGACATATTCTCAAAGCTGACATATTCTCATCACACAGGGTGATGTCAAAAAGAGTGAATGTGACAGTCACTGTAGCTAATCTGCTTCCACTCACCAAGGTATATTTATAAAATTTATCAGAGGAAAAGAAGAGTAGATACTGAATCATACATTAAATACTTTGCAAAGTATTTTTGAAATTACCATCAACTCTCACAGTACTCCTTCCACTCATCTATCACAGAACTGTTAGGGTTGTAAGGGACCTTCAGAGATCAACTAGTCCAACCCTCATTTATATCCCCACATTTCAGAGTAAGACTGCCTGCAACTACTTGTAAAAAATAACCAATATTTACTACAGTGTTGATATATTAAGCAATAAATCCCCAAAGGTTTTCATTTGTGTATTCATCTACTTGGTCTGCCAAAACCTTGTCTCTTACCTGCATTTACAGCAGAGTGTTGATGAGATTTTTCTGTGCCTTATAATAATATCAACCTTGAAGTCAGACATTTTACTGCCAGTGCAGTGAATAACCTCAAGATTTTCCTATGAAAAATACCAGCAGCATATAAAATGCAAATTTGTGTCTCACTACCTTTTTTCCTTTAAGGTGCTACTAGCAGAAGTCTTGTTATATTGTTTCTGCATCTTTTGCACATGAACCTTAAGTTTATCAGCTTTCACACTTTAATTTGTTTTCTGAAATTAAGTGAAACACTGCTTCAGAATTAAACTACACTTAAATTATGTGTTATCATATGCTCAGTCAAGTGTAAAGAAGTATAGCTCAGATTCTAGCAACACAATGAGCAACAGCAATTTCTTAAATTTCAAATAAACTTAAAATAAATAATTTCAATTAAAGTAACAGCTTCAACCACAACAGTTGTGTAGTATATAAAATACAAGAACTATAGGGAATTAATCTTGCTATTGATTGTTATCCAATCCCAAGGAATTGTTATACCAAACCCCAGGAATTTTCTGAGTCAATGAATAACACCATTTTCTAAAACCCAGATCTAAGAATGACATAAAAATGGGAAAAGAAGCTCAAGAACACTATGTTAAAAACAGACATTCTTCATTAAATGAGCTAACCACACCTAGGACTTACAATTAACTTTGGTCATGTTTTGAATGTGCGCAGATCTCTAAAGGCCTGGTAACTTTAGGATACATAGTTTATCTATAATGACGTGGTACAGCCATCTAGTTCTTCTGCACGGCTGGGCTAACGATGACTTAACCAAAGAAAACTAAAATCATCTTGTATGCTTGGTTCTGATTTCAGTTTACCTAACAGACATATGACACAGAAGTATCTATGAGAGCAGTGCAAATACAAAAGCTCCATGACAGGGAAGAAAATTAAAAAAAAATTAAAAAAAAAATCCTGTGTGGGTTTTCTCAGCGGCTGTTTACTATTTTGCCTTCTGGCAGATGAAAAAAGTTATCTTCTTTGAGTTTAAGATGTTCTGGTAGATCTAGTTGTCTTTTTGCTTCTTCAATATCTCCCTGAATTGCCGAAATGAGTGCATCTGAAAAAGATAAGAATAGGGATATTTAAAAGTTGGTTTGTGTTGTGAACAGAGTAACAAGTGAAAAGAAAGCACCACAAAATATCAAACAACAACCACAGAAGTAGAATATAACTATGAAATCTGAAAGGCAGAATTCTCTGCTTTTAAAATATCTTTTTTTAACAAGCTAAAAATGCATTTTTACCCATCACCAGCACTATCCTCTTTGTTTGCCAAAAGACACGTTAACAGTTCTGTTTCAATACTAACAAAACTGCATTTTAAGAAGAAATTAATACACTTGACTTTCATGACAAGCCCATGATTTTAATATTACTCCTCAGACTAAGTGAAAGAAAAGCAAATGTTTTTAGTGTGATGCATACAAAAATGTACGTGTGTGGTTTTTTTTGTTTTTAAATTATGAAAACTTTTTACTGAAATTTCAAAGGTTAACCAATAAAACACCTCATAATGGAAGGAGCGAAGACACAAAACTTGCATGAGGAAGGCAAAAAAGAAACTAGTTTGAGGAAGACCTCCAATACTGACCTAAGGAATCAAAGTTTTTTTCCGGTCGAATGTATCCAGTTATGACTATACTAAGAACTTCTCCATAAAAGTCTTCTTTGAAGGTGTGGATAATGTGTGTTTCCTAAAGGAAGAGAAGTAAGTGGACAATTATTACGAACTTAAGAGTTTATTTCTCTCTCTAACCATTTAGGCCTAATAGCCACCATTCAAATTCTCCTCAACAGATAAAAAATAAAAGGGACATTTAGTATAGCACGTATAATCCAAAATTAAAAGGCCATGGCTTTAGTTTTGTATTAGGAAATAGAATTGCACTCTGCAGGGAATTAAAAAAATTACTCCCTCAAAAAGTGTATAAAGAGAAAAAGAAATAAAAAAAGAAAAAAACACACAAACAAACAAAATAAACAAATAGCACCAAAACTACAAACAAAAACCCAAACCAAAAGGCCCCCAAACCAAACAAAAAGACCCAACAAACAAATTTTAAAAAAGCCAAAACCCACACCCCCAGACACCAGGAGAAATGCTTCAAAACTTCTCAGAGGTAGGATTTCCAAGGCAGGAAATATTAACATTTCATCAACAAGTGGATACATTAAAATAACTATGAAGATTTTGATAGAAGTAGTTGGCTCAAGGAGAGCTTTTACAACTATCTTTTAAGGGAACTGAATGAGAAAATTAAAGAGCAGGTCCAGACAAAGACACAGTTCCACCTGACACTCAAAACTTTTTTATGTACAATTTCAGCTCCAAAATAGGCCAACCCATACCATCTACCAGTAAAGCTATCATTTGGGAAGCTTTTAACTATTTGCTCAGGAAAGTTATCAGCAAAAAAACTTTAAAGTATACATTTGTCTAACATACACAATTACAAGTAGCGATTCATGTACAAATAAAATTGTTTTCAACAAATAAGAGAGTTCTGCAAGACTCAGGAAAAGCGCCAGCACTTGACAGCAAAAAAAAACCCCACAGCTGTCACAGATCAGGATTTTAGTTTCTCCATCCTTACATCCTTATTCTGTACATTATGCCACAGCATCTCATGTATGGATTCCATCATTTAAGAGACAAATTAATTAAAAAATAATTACAAATCAGCTGCCCCAACATCTCCTCTCTGAAACGGAGATACATTGCAGAGATCAACAGACAATTACTAGGTTCCAGCTCATGCTAGGGCTCTCATAACCAGTAAATTCAATGTATTACAATGCATACACCAAGTTTATGCTCAATTTGCTATCAGCAAGTTCAGCAACCATCATTTTAAGTATTATTATATTTTAACTTTGGAAGTAGTTAAAAAATGTTAGAACAGAAGAAAGAAAAACTTTATTCAACTTCATCTCTCTGGATATAGAGAGTATATTCTCTTCAAAATATAAACATTGTATAGATAACAAATGCATTTCTAATGGCGCACAAATTCCTAGACATCCTCCATCAATCAAATTCTATGTATCTTGTTAAAATTCATCCAGTCTTTTATTACAATAAAAATCCCACAAAAAGCAAAATTCTTACCACTGATTTCTTAATATTCTTATAGAAGGGATTCCATCCTATGCTCAAAACCATTTTATGCACATCTCCATTTCCAACACAGGCCCATCCATAGTATATACCAGTAGGGATATCAGATGGAAAGCTTTCAACTACTTGCTCAGAAAAATTAGCTGTAAAAATTGTATAAAGTGTGAATGACTCTGTGTAAGTCAAGTATTTAACAAGATCTTCAAATACTTAAAAGCCAGACTCTGCCTACAGACTATTTACCAACATAACATTGGTGATGATAATAATGCAACATACCATTGGCAAAGTATAAAACAGCTTCATAAAATGCAGTCACTATATCAATACCAGAGTTATTACATCTCCTACATACATACACATATATACTGTATTGTATAGTTTTCTTTCTCTTCTGCAGTAATAATTAATAAATATGTTATACACACAGCCAGACATATTTCATTATGAGGACAATTACTACAGTTTTACTATGATGAAAAATGAGAGGAAAAAATCAACTGCACTATAATATAGCACCTCAGAACTATTTACTAGTAAAATATTTACTGATGAAATAAATTATGTAGAAGCAAATGTGATAACTGTTTAGTCATCTGTCAATTTGCTGTTCCCTTTCAGAGGCATCTATGGATCTGAGATTTCCTTTGAAAACTACAAATTTACAGTAGAACAAAATTTCCTTTTGACTGAATTTAACCTTCTCTCAAAATTACTATCCTACCTCTACTTCCCAGCTGAATAGATCTCTTCACACAAGATACCAAATTGATTTGGAAGAATAGACGGTTACCAAATTTTTATCAAACCTCACAGACAGTAACAGCTTCCTTTCCCTGTTCCCGAATACCAACACATCATTTATAAACAATCAAGACAAAAATGTCAAATGTTCTCAGAAAAAGATGTCAAAAATCCAGCACCGCAAGAGTGGTCTTATAAAGTTTCATGTCTGTTAAATATGATTACTGACTTTCAGTGTCTCTCTAAGTAAGATCAAAATTCTCTTGCAGTTTTCATTTGACTGCACTTAGACAACTGAAACAGAGATGGGCAATAGGAAAATATATTCTCTGTAGGCCAAGCCCACCTGCTGTTTCAAACTCTGCTTTACTCCCCTTGAACTTTCTTCCTTGCAGCGATTCCCAATGCCTACTCCCTTTCTTTTTCCTACTGGAGGTTTATGAGAAAGGATATTTTCCCAGGCTGCCACACCACTGCACCGAGAATGTGACACTTATCTACATCCAGTACATCGCGACGATCACCAGATGAGGAAAGGAACAAACATCATGATTCAGGGAAACCTCTTTACAGGCTGGGGTGCAGAGAATAACACACGGGAAGGAGCAGCAGTGTAGGAGGCGGGGGAAAAAGCGTCAGGAAAGCGCTGGTAGGTAACAAGGCAGGGCCGTTCTCGGAAAACGCAAGTCACGACAATAGCGCAGCTGTGCAGGGCAGCGGGGCGGCCGGCGAGGTCAGGCGAGCTTAGTCACCGCTGCTTGGCCGGAGCACGGCGCGGCTCCGCTGGAGGGCGGCAGCAGCGCCCGGCTGCAGAGCGCCCGGCCCGTGGTNTGGACGTGCCCGCGCCGCATGCCCAGTGGGTCCTCCCTCGCCCGGGGACGATCCCGCCGCAGAGGGGCGGGGCGGAGCTGGATGGCCGTGCCGGCCGCATGGGGACGCGGCGGGGCGGTGCTGGGTGGCGATCCCGGCTGGGGCGGGGCGGAGCTGGGTGGCGGTCTCGGCCGGGGCGGAGCGGAGCTGGGTGGTGCTCCCTCAGCGGGGCGGAGCTGGGTGAGGGCCGCTGTCACGCTTCAGGGCCGCCGCCGTGCCCGTTTTTCCTGCTCGTGGGTTCCGTCCCTCTCGGTTCTCCGCGGGCAGGCTGAGTCTGGCGGGTCCTGCAGTTTCTTCGCTGGAAACCGCAAGTGACAGCTGCGACTGTTGTGCACCAGCTGCCACGTCCCGACCCTCTTACCTGAAAAGCTGCACCCCGCACCCCGCTTGGAGACAGGGAATGTTGCTCGCTTAGTAGCCCTAGATTTCCATTTTCGCTCGGAAAAGGCCAAATGCATAAGTGCGCAGCAGATATTCAGGAAAGCCGCGGGTGTCGGAGTCCTGGACAGGTCTTTTTGTGACATGCTCCAGTGAACTGCAGATGCTTGCTTAAAACAAAACAAAAACAATAATTCAAACAACCAAACCCCAGCAGCAAACCAAACTAAAACCAAACCATTTTTACTTACCTCTGCTTTACCAACATGCTCACCTTCCCCGTTCTGCCATTACCGCCTCTAGTGCAGGGATCTCCTTTGGAAAAAAGCAGCAAGACAGCAATGCTCCTTCTATGTTCACTCAAAGGAAAATGAAGGGTAGCTGAGCATTTCCTTCACTTCCTGTCTCCAGTTGCTTTTCATGTTGAGAAAGCTTATTAATGTATTTAGATGATTAGTGCTCTTTTTTCTATTGCTCTGAATGATTCAACCTAAATAAATTTGAGACTGCATGAGTTGAAAACAGTATTGTTGTGAAAAACGTCCATAATCTCGGTAAATTACAGACCAGCCAGCCCAGCAGCAGTCTCTTTGTGTCAGTGATACTATAGGCCCTTTGAGTTAAGGGGCCTCATTCAGCACTGCTGTGCTGCACTTAAACATATTTGTGTTTAAACACAACCTTTATCCAGAAACACCATCCAGAAATTTCTTGAAGGGAATTGGCACTTTCTTTTCTTTCCTCCATTCTAGAACACAGTTTCTAATTTCAACAGTTTGATTACAAGTCATAAAAATATTTCAGGACTTACCTCAAATTTGGTTTGCTATTTTTTCATGTGGAAAAGCAACGTAAACATCTATGGCTTGTGTTTATATTTAATTGTATTCCAAGTAAATAACTTTTTAAAATGGGACTTTTTCTGAGAAACTGACTTATATCTCATATTATAAAGCACTGACTGTTCATGGAAGTTGTGGACACAAGCTGTTTTATATTAGAAAGCAAAAAAAAAAGGTGATTTTGCATCAAACATCCTCTTCTTTCCTTCTTTAATTTCTGTCAATGTCATCCTTTTCATGATAACATTTAAATTCATTACTTCAGTTTGATTAGCTTTGATTGTCTTAGAGAATGACCATAGGTGTAACTGGCACTTGCAACAGGGTGGTGATGGTATAAGAAGAAAAAGCGAAAGAGAAAGACATCCTAAGTATGCTACCATCAGGTCAATTCTGTTCTGCTGTCTCTGAGTTTATAGAGAATAACAAAGAGTGTTTAAAATGCTATTTCGTAATGGATGTGTCTTGGATATGAAGTCTAAATCCTGAAGTCATTGCCTAGTTGCTTAACTAATGACAGACCATTAACAGCTGACAGTGTGACCACATGGTTATCAGCATCGCTAGTTTGCTAATTTATTTTAACTGAAAAGCAAGAAACGTAAACAAAACCCCTCTGTTTACTGGAATGAGAATGACTTTCAAGGACATTAACATTTGTGTTCTTCCCCCTCTTCACCACGCCTTTTTTTTTTTTTTTAACTAATCCATCTGAAAAGAACAGATGTTGTTCTTGTGATAGCCACACGATGGCACGCAGTGACTTCCTTTTCAGCGCCTGTAGGTTTGGACAAAAGATTTACAATCTTAGTAACTGAGAAGACGTTGAGAACTACTAAATCAAGGAAGTAATTTTTTAAGAACTGTGTGGTTAAGTAATTTCACAGCAGTCTAACTGACGACTTCTATCTTACTCGCTCAAACATTGTACCATTAATAAATTTTATCAGTAACCATGATGGGCTGCCATGATCCAGCTGAAACATGTCCTCATTTTTCTTTTCTTATTAAGTATACTAGTTCATATGGCAGGGAGAGGGAATCTTGAACAAGCAGAATTTAATTACTTCTACTGAAATTTAGACTAGTTAACTCTGCTGAAATTTAGTAATCTTCCATAAACATAATCAAATTTTAGTGATGAACATGTCTGCTAGCATTGTGAGTCAAGACAAGAACAATTTAATAGTTTCTACCTCCAGTGAGTAAACTCAGGTGCTATTTCAGGCAGCTAAGGAAGAACTTCTGTTCCCTAATTATACTACTTTACCTATAGTTATTGTCAGTGATAAAGTATTTTTCACTTTTTCTAGGATATACATACAGCCACAGAAACCAGAATAAAGAGAGCACGTCTTATGTTACCTGAGTAGGGCCCATATCAGGTCGCCTAACTGAACCTAAGTTTGAGGACTTATCATAGTAATTAACATTTATTGTAGAGTAAAACATACTCGGTTCATCTTGTTATGCAGTAAAACATAAGACTCATATCACATCACAACCCTGTGCCAGAGTTTGTTTCTCTTACTACTGTGCTGCAAAAGCCTGTGTTCCCATGCAAGGCCTGAGGTGAGAGCAGGAATATCATGTTTCCTTCACGTGGTGTGGAAAAATAGCAGAACCATATCTGCGGGATACTGGAATATTTTAGGGCTGTCCCAGCCAAACTGGAAATTCTGGTTACACTAGGCTTAGTGAAATGTTCAGGAGCTGACTCAGAGAAAAGAGTGACATGTAGTAAAACTAGTAGCATTTTAGGCAGTTCTTTGGAAGTTTCCATTCCCAGCACAACAAAACACTCATTGATTCAGGAGTTCAATTCAAGGACGCTCTGGCACTCCTTATTTTTAGTGTGCTGAAACCAGGGGATGAAATCACAGATGTGTACAAAAAACTCTTGCTAGAATATCTAACAAATACCTGCTTTGAAAGTACTTCTTCTGTATTTAAGTCTAGAATAGAAAACCACAGAAGTTATTATTTTACTTAAAAAAAAAAAAAAATCTTTATTTTTAGCAGTCTAAAGTTTTGTTCTAGTTCAATGGACCACTTTCGTCTAGGAAAAATACCTGCATATTACAGGTACTATGAACGTCTGTTTAGTAAGACATAGCTGATATTATCTGCTGAATGTCTGATAATTGCATAAAGTTCTAAGAACTGCCATTTGTGTGTACTAAACTGTGTGTGAAAGACAAAACTGGTGCATTTCAGATATTATAGAAATATTACTTAAAGGCGTAGACCTTGATGTTTTTTGAAAGTTTATGTTGATTCTCAAGAATTCCTTCAGCTTTTGAATGCTTGTTTCTCTCTCTGGTGTCTTTTCTCCACACCAAATGCTCAATTAGCTCCTTGAAAGATACACAGCATTACTTTCAGATAGCTTCCTATTGTCTCAACACAGCTTTGCTTGTGCCATGTGGAGATGCTTCATGTTTAGTGCTCAAAATTCTCTAAATTTTAATACTTCTGAAGCAACTAAGATTTTCTTTTTTTTTCTTCTTTTAAAACTTTTAAATGCATTTTAAGTCCCTCCTTCTTTGTCCATTTTCCAAAAATGTTTTAATATATGTCTCAGATTAATTAACTGTAAATAACTGATTAGGTTGAATACTATGATGGCCATCTGAGTGGTAGGTGTATTGTCAAACTTTTTTTTTTTCAGCCACAGTTGACCCAGATCAAAATGTTTCTGACCGATCTGTCCCATATCAAAAAAGCAACCTTCAGTTAATAGTTTGGCAAAATATTCAGGAGAATCCTACCTACAGCAGCTTTGGCAGCACAAGGAAATAATGTAGGGCAAGCTTACCACCTTTAAGATAGTAAAATGAGATTCTCTTAGGTTTGACAGACTCTGGTCCAAAATATCTTGCATTTCTCAACAACCAACACAGATTGCTATCAGGAGTCTCACAGTGGAATGCAGAAGAACTAGACTGGGGATCTAGGTCATGAAGGTTAGGAGATATTTACTGTATTGTCATGATATTTGCAGATGAATAGATGTTAGGCAACTGGGAGGCCAGTGTCAAGCTACTTCTGCAGAAATGGTATGCAAGAACTGTAGAAAATGGTGTGTAAGAAATGTGTTGCAGGAAGTAACTGAGATAGCTGAGATCTATTAAGAAAGTTATAAACAAAGTAATAAACAATGGGACAGGCAATGGATTTTTCAGCTCATTAAATTTAAGAAATACCAGGAACAACTCAATTACAGGTCTTGGTGACTGCATAATTTCTACTTCCTGTAAGTTGTAAAGCAAACAAAGCTTAGACACCAAAATATTTTCTGACCTAGAACTTAATATGACTTGGCTCTTATTCTCTATATTCCATGGGGAAAAATAGAAGACAAAGGTGCTAAAGGTTTATAGAAAAAGGCAATCACTCAGAGGGAAAAGCCTGTTAGAAGGACATAAGCTCAAGTGGGAATGAGTATGGAAATAAAAAGGAGCAGATATTTGATGTTCATGAAGCTTCATAAATTTGGGAACATTTTACAGAAGAAAGTAAATCAGTTTGTCAAAACTGTTTGTCTTCACTGTAGGTACTCGTTTCACAATGACATAAAAGATAAAAAGATTGAACCAGTAACCACTGAATTAATTAATGGAAAAGCCATGAAGAACAGTACACTCTCAAAACCACAAGAGATGTACTGGTAGATGTGCTTTTATGTCCAAGAATACCCTACCTAGCACTGACCTCTATTCTCATCACAGGAGAGATTTTGTTTGTTTTCAGCTTATGAGGGATAAAAGTTTTTCACCTCTGCAGTAACATCAGAAAGAGCAGAAAATTATTGTCCTAGTGACTGACATTGCAGGGAGGATGAAATAAAGGAAGTAGCTAAGAATGTTTTTCTGTGCATAATAATTATCATTTTTAAGATCATTTATTCCTGTCCTTCCCTGGGCTTGCTGTTCCAGCCTTAATCACAGAATAAGCAACAGGTGAACAAACATGGAAGATTCTAGTGAAATTTTGTCATTGTTAAAAGGAATCTGTAGTTTGTGATATTCCTGCTGCACCTACACCAATATGTGATGCATGTTCAAGGCATGCCTGTGTTTGTGACAGCACCGCCATCTGTATAAGGCAACCACTCTTTCAATAGCAATCTTCTTAATACTGCCTATTGAAGAAATAGCCCTAATCATAGCTTGTGTCTGCCACTGCAAAGAAATCCTTCTCTCTTCAAATGTGCCATTTGACCGCAAACTTGTGATTTCTTAACACAGGAAGTATTTGCACAACAGCAACAGAAAAGTGTTAGCCACAATTTCCTTGATTTTTGAGCTCCATCTCATTGGCCGTGCACACAGTCCCAGTTGTCCTGCAAACATCCTGTGCCAGATACAAGAGTGCTGCAGACAGAAGAGTTAGGCTGCATCAGTCTCCCAAAGAGTGCCTCACTATGGGCAGAGTGCAGTCCCCTGTCCTTGCTAGTAAGCCTAGCTGGGTGCTGCCCTACTTATTTTCTTAATCACACCAAAGCTATGAATACAAAAGGCATGTACAAAGAAGAATCTGAGAAGTAATACAGGGCTTGCTCTGAATAACAGAGCTGGTATGTTTGTTGCTAAATTAATTATATTGTGTAAACACTGTGTGCTGCTTCTTCAATTTTCCCCGTTCAGCTGCATCCAACCACAATGAAAACAACTATTTTTCTCATTGGGAGTTATAATTGAAAATCATTCTTCCCCCCCCACCCTCCGCAAACAAACAAACAAACGAAAAAACAAAAAAACAAAACCACAACAAACCAAGAAAAGCTTCCCATCCAAACCAAATAAAACCAAACAAGACTCAAAGCTCAGGATTGTTTTAGGATATCACCTATTCCACCTACTTTCTCATGGCTATCCTCAGCTGCAGAGGTTCAAAACAAGTCATCTAAATCAGTACTAGCTTCATGTGGAGATGTTCTAACCAGTTTTTCTACATTATTAATATCCTTACCTCCTGCACATGGATCACTCATTTTGCCCCACACTGTTTACCTTGGCAAAGAAATAGCAGTGGGAATCCATAATTTATGCTACGAAACAGGTTGAGCCGAAAATTCAGTAGAGCCTGCTTTACATTACAGAACTAATTACCCCCCAAACTAAGGGTTTTTCATAGCCATCATCAGTGCAGCATCAGACGGGTTTAATAAAAAGATGAATATAATCCTTCATTGCCTAAAAAATAAACCAGACCGTCATGAATGCTGCCAACCCTGTACTTGCACATCTACTTAGGAACCAGAATGTACTAACATGGAACAGATATTTTGAGAGATTGTCAAACATTTACTAGTGAGAAAGGGCACCGTATCCCGGGGTTTGAATGATCTTCTATTTCCTTCCTTGACAGCAGAGAAGAAATAATATTTTCTCACATCAGACAAATTACTTCGGCTATCATTAACTGTCTCTGTAGATAAGTAAGAAAGTGGCACAAAAACACTCAAATGTTTTATCTGATGCTGAGAATATATTAAAAAAAAAAAAAACCAAAAAAAAAAACCAACCCAAACCTGAGCAAACAAACAGCTTCTTTTGAGGAGAAATCAAGCTATGGAAGAGAATCTGTATAAACATCTGTTTTGATCCACATGTTTGTTTTTATGCCAAATATTTAATAAAAGTTTACACTCCATAGTAGGCCTATAAACTAGAAGATAAGTTTCTGAATCTCTTACCTTGTGAAAGAACTTAGAATCATAAAATGATTTGGGTTGAAAGGGATCTTAAAAATCCTCTAGTTCCAACCTCCAACATGGGAGGGGACACCTTCCACTTGACAGATTACTCAGAGCCCCATTCAACCTGACATTAAACACTTCCAGAGATGAAGCAACTCCAACTTCGCTGGGCAACCTGTTTCAGCACCTCACCAGCCTCACAGTAAAGAATTTCTTCCTTGTACCTACGGGAACAACAGTTTAGAGCCATTACTCTCTGTCTTATCCCTAAATATTCCTGTTAAAAGTCACTCTCACCCTTTTTTATAAGCCCGCTTTAGGAACTGAGAGGCTGCTCTTAGGTCTCCCCAGAGTCTTCTCTTCTCCAGCCTGATCCACACCACCTCTCTCATTCACAGAAGAGGTGCTGCAGCCCTTTGATCATTTTTGTGGCTCTCTGCCACATTTACTGCAAAATGTCCCCAGAGCTGGATGCAGCACTCCAAGTGGAGTCTCATAAGAGCAAAGCAGGGGGGCAGAATCCCCTCCTTACCCTGCTGGCCATATTGCTTTTGATGTAGCCCAGGATACAGTTGGCTTTCTGGGCTGCAAGTACATGTGGCCATGTCACTTAGAGTTTCTTGTCAGCCAACACACCCAAGTTCTTCTATGAGCTGCTTTCAATCCATTCTCCTCCCAGTCTATATTTGTGCTTAGCAATGCCCTGATCCACGTGCAGGACATTGTGCTTGGCCTTGCTGAACTTCATATGGTTTGCATGGGCCCATCTCTCAAGCCTATCAAAGTCCCTCTGGATGGTATCCCTGCCTTCACAGGTGAGATTCCACATAGCTTGGTGTTGTCAGCAGACTTGCTGACTTAATACAAAATGACCCAGAAGTCTGATATATCTTGAAAAATCTTTGAGAAGCTGTGAAATAACGCACAGCATCAGCAAATGCAGTTACACTTTTCCTTGGCTTCCAGTTTACCACACTCTCCTTTTTGACACCTCACTCTCCACATCACTCCTTAACCAACCACTCATAATCCTCCAGAATGTTGAATTTAGAAACAAAGAAACAAGCAAACTTTGTAAAGCATGGTGTCATGACCACTTCCCTGGGGAGCCTGTTCCAGAGCCCAATCACTATCTAAGTGAAGAACCTTTTCTTGCTATCTAACCTAAACCTCCCCTGACACAACTTCAGGCCATTCTTTTGGGTCCACAGAGAAGAGATCAGTGCTTGCCCTCCTCTTCCCCCACCCATGAGGAAGTTGTAACTGCAATGAGGTCTGTCCTCAGTCTCCTCCAGGCTGAACAGACCAAGTGACCTCATCTGCCCTTCATACAGCTTCCCCTCAAGGTTCTTCACCATCTTTGCAGCCCTTCTTTGGACACTCTGTAACAGTTTATTGTTATATCGTGACACTCAAACCAGCCCACAGCGCTGGAGGTGAGGCTGTCCCAGCTCAGAGCAGAGCAGGACAATCCCCTCCCTTGCCTGGCTGTGTTGCTGTGCCTGATGCACCCCAGGACAGCGTTGTCCCTCCTGGCTGCCAGGGCACTGCTGGCTCATGTTCAGCTTNCCCTACCAGTGACAGGTCTCCAGTCTGATGTCACCTCATTCACTGTAACCCCCTGTGCCTGACCCATGAGTCACTTGCCCAGCCATCCCATGATGAGTTTATCCAGCTGTGGGCTGCACATTTTGTCCAGAAGGATCGTCTAGGACAAAGCATTGAAAACTTTACTGAAATCCAAAAAGATTGCATCAACGACTTACAGGTACTTAAAGATCAAGCTGATTCTGATTTCAGATAAATAATCAGTAGATTCGTTTAAATAATCAGTATATATATATATATATATTTAAATCAATTGAATATTAATGGTTTAAATAAAAATAAATTAC
Organism: Cisticola juncidis; assembly: GCA_013400215.1. NCBI lineage: Eukaryota > Metazoa > Chordata > Aves > Passeriformes > Cisticolidae > Cisticola > Cisticola juncidis. The sequence continues at coordinate 149,888 of VXBR01005909.1, forward strand.
AGGAATGCCTCCCTTTATACTTCACTTTTTCAAAGTATAATGAAACCACATCAGTTTTGCTCCTGTGGGCAAGATATCCATTTATACGTTTCCCAGGTATATGGATTTTTCAGTTTCAAACTGGTAAAAAACTAAATTATTTTTATTCATAAATTCCAAATTTGAGATGATTCTTTTCTGTGCATTATTTGTTATTATATATAGTGATTTTTATTTAATCAGCTTTTGATCCTGAACCAATTTCTGAAGAATCATGGCTGATACAGAAAAGATCCTATAATGTGTACTGGCTTAATTACCAAATCCTCAGTATGTTCAGTGTGAACCATCTACTACTTCACTTTTCTCTTCACAATTAGAATGTGCAGTGCAATATTTTGCTGTGAGGGGAATGAGGAATTTTTTAAATCTTTTTGTCTTTGAACATAGCTTTTGCCATGAGTGTGTAGGAAAGGAGAAACAGGATGAATGATACATGATTGTGTTTTTATTTTTGTGAGAACATCAGACCAGTTTCCCAGAACAGTCTGTCAATGCACTGCTTCATACAGAAACCTGCAGCAGTGTGCCAAAGAACAAAATTGTCAACGCTGGGCCTTACTTTAAGATTTAAATGAATATTTATATGTTTTGTGTTTAGACCATAAATTGTCTTGATCATATCTTGAAATATTACTCAGGAAGTGGCTGCAAGAAGCAAAAGTTGCAAAAGATTTGGACAGTAATGTCAGTGACTGCAGCAATGCAATCTCTACATCTATGCAGAACATTTAATCAGTAAACATAAAAGCATTCCACTGAAGAAATATCTGCCCTCTCTATTTAATTCAGAAACTACAGGTACAAGAAAATTCATACAATGAGTCCTCTTTTGTCTTGGTTTGGATTAGAAACACTTTCTTGCTATTTTTCAAAAGTTTCATTGTTTTGAGCTTTTAAGGTAACTGAGCTGCTACTGAGGACTCAGTACAGTGTTGATAACAAGAAATGAAACTCTTTCTTTCTGACAAGGTTCTTACCTGTAACTCATCATCAAGAGATAAATACTTGTTGCTTTTTTGGCTGTTTCCTTTTTAAAAATATTTACTTCTACCTCAAAACACCACCACTTATGTTTATCAGAGCACTACATGATAAAGCTTAGAAATAGAAGGACCAGTGGAAAAAAAAACAGAGAGATCCAATAGGAATTTTGTCCCTCAGGAAGGTTTACTGAAGTTTCCAGAAAAAAAAATCCTGTTATATGAGAAGTGTGCTTTTTCTCCACGTTGGCTTGCACGGCACTGTGTTTTGGATTTGTGCTGGAAACAATGTTGGCAACTCAGGGGTGTTTTCATGAGCAGCACTTAAAAATGTCAAGGTCTTTTCTGCTCCTCACCCCACTATTGATTCAGCTGGGCAAGGCAACACATCTGAGACAGCTAACTGCAACTGACTCAAGGGATACCCCAGATCACAGGGCATCATGCTAAACAGATAAACTACGAGAACAGGAATAAAGGGGGAAACGTCTGGAGTGATGACACTTGATTTTCCCAAGTCACTGTTAAGAGTGATGGGGCCTTGCTTTCCTGGGAATAGCTGAACACCTGTCTGCCCATGGGAAGAAGGGAACAAATTCTTGGTTTTGCTTTGCTTATCTGCACAGTTTTTGCCTTACTTATGAAACCGTCCTTACCTCAACCCATGAGTATTTTCACTTTTACCCTTCTGATCCTTTCCCCTATACTGCTGTAAGGATGTAAACAGGCAGCTAGATGGAGTTTGTTTCCCAGCTGGGGTTAAGCTACAATACAAAGAAACTTGTTTTATCCTGGATATTGAGACTAGTCATTGATACATAAGTGAACCTACATGTTCAGCAGGCTGTACTAAGGATAGGTACTGAGTATTCTTGACTTAGAAACTGTTAAAAGGTATCAGGTATGAAAAAGAAATTTAGGAAGTTCTTACCAGAGACCTCAATTTTATAAGCAGTCTTAAAATCTTAGGGAAGCTCTTGTTCAGCATCTGTTACAGACATGAGACATGCAAACCTTAATAAAATATTTACATAAGACACAGATTTAAACTTAAGTAAACAAAAGAAGAAAAGGAATGGTGAAATGCAGAACATGAACTGACTAGTCTGTAATTAGGACCCCACATGTACCCTCCAGGGCAGAACAATAACCAAACCACTAACTCTTGGGAACATAGAGAAACAGGGCAGATTTGAAAACTGGAGCTTGGAAAATCAACAGGACAAGTTTGGAAAGGGCCCTATGAAAGACTGTATAAAGGTAAAATAAAATACACATCCCAGCAATATCTACCCTTTTGATAAAATTGCTCCATTTCCAAAACTTGGACCATCCTCAAAAGCCTGTGGACAATGATGGAATTCCTAATAAAAATAAAATTACACTCTTATGCTGCAGTATACCACTCTAGAAACTACTCAACAAGCAGCTGTATCTAGTTGTATGAATAAACCCATTGTAATTTATGGTAATGTGGAGTTTATATGATTATGTGATGAGCTTACAGTAAAGTCCCAAAAAGGAAATAATTTAATCATATACTAGGGGACCATTCTTATTATAGGTTCAGGTTACTAAATATACAAGTGAAAGACAGTGTTGTGTTGCAGTAATTATGCAGCTGCCACCTAGTCTGTGTTACAGAAATTTTACAGATGCCACCTCAACGGGGCTCAGCCCTAGGTTCCTGCCTGAAAAGACAGGCCACTAATCTGCTGAGTAAATAACTTGTTTCTTTATGTGACATTCAGAGGAGCTTGAGCTGTGTGGTGCAGGGAGGGACCCCTGTTCCAGACCACACACCCCAACTATACTTTGGTCGCTGGGCTGACATTTGTCTGAAAAATTAACGTGTTCCCTTAGAAATGTTTCCTTGGTTCTAAGCTTCATTCTGATTGTATCTGCCACTTTTAGCTGGTTTTGTAGTTGCACCATTAGCTTTATCCAAAGATTCACTCTCAGAGAGTGATTCTCAGATTCTTGCAGCCTAGGGCCTCAATTACTTTAGCTTGAAGTGCTAAGTAAGGCTACTAATTCTAACAATTCTCTACACTTGAAAATACACAGTTTATTATTTTCTTAGGGAATTTCCATCCAATGAGTGAAAATATCAGTCTATCAAATTTATCCACAATTGATATGATACAAAAAAATTTCCTTGGGACGACTGGAAAATTCATATGTTCAGATTTCACACTTCATGCAGTTTCTCAGGAATCACATATACAGTACTTTTATGAACATGTTATATGGAGACTGACTGCCCAGGGCGAGAGAGAAAGACATTCTGTTTTCTACACAACAAGTTTTAGTAAAAAAATCCTTAAAATTGAAATCTTGAAAAATTTTCAGCTGATGCCAGTAGAGCAACCCTGCTATAAAAAATGAACACATAACAATCAATAACATACAGTGAAAGTCTTAACTGGAAAAAAAAAGGCAGAAATAAGAAAAATACTATCTTTTTTACAGAATTTACACAGAATTTCATAAGGAAAGCCATACAGGGAAATTATGAGTAGATGTTGAAAGTTTAATGCTAAAGATAGAACAAAGTAAAGATAGGAGGCTTATTCTGTACATAGAAATAGCATTTAAAGGAACTTTAGGTTCATGGTTCTAAGCTGACATTTATGTTTGGATATGCTGGAAAAAAGTGTTGATACAGAGTTCTTTTTTTCTCCTGTGTACAAGTAGCAATACCAGACAATATAGCATGAAATCATATTAGCTACAGATCTTACAGTACAGCAGCTGTGCCCCTGCAGCCCATGGATGTCCATGGTGAAGCAAATACACACCTATTGCCCATGGAGAATCCCACACCAGAGCCTGTGGATGCCTGAAGGAGGCTGTGGCCCCATGGAAACAAGCCCACAATGGAGCAAGTTTGCTGGCCCACGATGGAGCAGTCTGTTCCTGAAGGACTGTGCTCTGTGGAAGGGACCTGTGCTGGAGCAGTTCATGAAGAACTGCAGACTGTGGGAAGAACTCACAATGGAGAAGTTTATGGAGGACTGTCTCCCATGGCAGGGACCCCACACTGGAGCAGAGAAAGACTGTGAGGAATCCTCCTCCTGAGGAGTAAAGAATGGCAAAACCAACACACGATGAACTGACCATAGCCTCCATTCCTTGTCCCCTGTCCCACTCGAAGATGGAGGATATCCGGAGTGAAGCTGATCATAGGAAGAAGATAAGGGGAAAGGTGTTTTTTAAGATTTAAACTTACTTCCACAAGTTGGGTCTGTTTTGCTTGTGATGTCTCCCTGCCCTTCTTTGACCCACAAGCTTTTCGTTATATTTTTTTCTCTTTCCTATCCAGCTAAGGATGGGGAATGAAGGAGCAGCTTTGGTGGGCACCTGGCATGCAGCCAAAACCAACCCACCACGCAGCTGTAACAACAGCTTCAATAAAGTGAAGAAGGAGAAATGAAAGAAACTTCACCAAGAAAGCTGACTTATGAAACTGTCAATAGACAATCAAAGACAGGGCTTGAGCAGAGCATTGTAGGTACACAGTCTGCAGTCCTTTCAGAAGTCTGCAGTTGGATCATCTGTAAGCAATTTTGAGACCAAGCTCTGAAATTTGTGAAATGTTTCAAAAGTGTAGAGAACATGTGAAACCAACTCAAACATTAGCTCAGATTTCCTGATGTATAACACATAGATCTGCATATATGTATGTATTTATTTATGGTTATATACATAATATCAGTATTTATTTATAATTACTTTGGGAGAGGGGACTTTCTAAGACAAATGATAATTTTCATAAATAAAACTTGAAATAGTTCAGACTGTTGAAGTTTTTCTCATTTGTTAGTCTCTTAGGAGGACCTTGACTGATTGTCCTTCTGGTTAAAATGCTGTCTTTGCCAGGTTACATCAGGCTGGGCTTTCACCACTCTTGCGAAAGAAGTCAGCAAGAGGAGTTGTTCATTCCCCCAGCAGACCTGGTAACATCAGGCTTGCTTCTCACCTTTTCAGTGCAATCAGCAAGTCATACTTCTTAACTGGATCAGAGTAACAAAAAATAATACAAGTGGTTCAATTTGGTTTATTTGACAAAGTTGGTGGGGTGAGGTGGGAGGGGAAGTTCAGGGGATGCCTCGTATGGGACTCGGCTTGTTCCAGACAGTTCCAAGATGGACTCACCGCTGGCCAGCGCTGAACCTGTCAGTGACACTGCTGGCACCTCTCTGATAACATATTCCAAAAAGTGTAACAACTACTCTACAGCAGCTGTGAGAGAGAAGAGTGGGAAAAACATGGAAAAATATCCCTATGGACACCAATGCCACCACTGAAGGAGGGGGAGGAGGTACTTCAGATACTGGAGCAGAGGTTCTTCTGCAGGCCCTGGAAAAGAACACAGTGGAGGAGGTTGTTGCCCTGCACTCCATGGCTGTCCCCAGTTGAACAGATATCCACATGCAGCCCATGGAAGATCTCATAAGGAGCAGCTGGGTGTGTGTTTTGGAGAAAGTTATAGGCAGTAGAAAGCTCATGCAGGAGGAGGCTCCTGGCAGGAGCAGCTATCTGGGGTAAGAACCTTGCTGGAGCAGTCTGTTCCTGAAGGACAGTAACCCATTGAAAGGACCCATGCTAGAGCAGTTTGTGAAGGACATGGAAGGGACAAACAGCACCAGGATGGAGGATTGGCAGAGAGGAGCAATTATGGACTGATGACAATCATCATTCTTCATGCCCCTGCACCACTCAGGAGGGAAGAATACGAAGAGTCAGAAATGAAGGGGTGAAGTTGGACCTGAGAAGAACCAAAGGGACTAAGGGGAAGGTGTTTTGGGTTTTTCTGGGGGTGTTTTTTTGGGGTTTTTGGTGGGTTTTGGTTTTTTTTTTTTGGTAGGTTGTTGTTTTGGTTTTTTTGTTGTTGTTGTTTTGGGGTTTTTTTGGGTTTTTTTGGTTTTTTGTTGTTTGTTTTTTTCTCTCACAATTGCACTCTATTTTTAATTGACAGTAAATAACTTTTCCTAAGTTGAATGTGTTTTGACCATGATGGTAACAGGTGAGTAATCTCCCTGGCTTTATTCAAATCCATGAGCTTTTCCATCTTATTTTCTCATCCTGTTCTGTCAAGGAAGCAAAGTAAGAGAGCTAGGTAGGCATCTGGCAGCAAGCCAAGGTCAAACTCACCACAGTGGTAGAACAAGAGGTCCCTATTTTACCCAGTATATGTTTTACAGTAATTTTGGCAACTCAGAGTCACAATCCACTCCATATTATTTTCAATTCTGTAATTAGTACTAATTAGGATCTAGTGTCTTGGAAGAAATTTGTCCTAGCATGTCCTTGATCATACAGTACTGAAATAGTCCATTCATATTAAACTTATTTTAAACTTACCTGAAAAATTTTCCTCTCAAACAGTATCAGAATTCTATATAAGCACATAACTGTTAAAGTGAAACAGTATTTTCAATATGTATTAGATACAGTCTCAGAAGAAAACATGACCTTCCCTAATGAAATTCAGGCATGAGCCACTCCTTTCCCTACAAATTAGTACTAACCCATATCAGTAGACATTTTGTTCTAAAGAGAAGCACACTACAATGTGCCTTAGATATGCTTTTCTTTATTTTCAAAAACGGGTTGAGGTGTTAGACAATGTTTTGTGTTTAAATGGTTTTGACAGCTGCAATCATCTTCTACAGACCTTTTATTTCAGCACATAGTGTTTGCATTTTTGGCACACTACACCCCAAATTTATGTGGAGGCTCAGCCTTCAAGAGTTCATCTGCAAATTGAATATTACTTTTTCCCCTACTGAGGTACAGAGCAAGCAGAAATGGGAATCTAGGACAAGAACATTAAATCTCATAAACTTTACAACAAAGGTAAATGTTGCTAGGGATGTTTATGGAGAAAAGAAATCTGGATAGGAGCAACTCTTTCCTTAGAGAAGGCTAATGCAGTAAGATCGCACTCTCATTATGAAGAAACCTTCAAGCCCTAGTAGGATTCAACACTGAGGTTAGGATCCTCTGTCTGTCTGACAATAGATATTAGGATCTTGCATCTTTCTAATGTTAGGTCCGAATTATCAGAAGAAATAGATATTTGGGTTACACCTACATGGCAGGTAGGTGTTTTTTACAAAAGTTAGTAGAGAAGCTCTTATTACAAAATGCAAGACCACTGTCTGATTTCTCAGAAAAATGAAACTTTTACTTCCTTAAAACTACTAAAATTACAAGAATTAGCAATAAGCATGAGGTTTAAAAAATTCTCAACCACCTAAACTTTTGACGTAGCATAAAACATCTAAGGTATTTAGAAACATTTTTTATACTTTATGTTTTCCAAACCTAAAAGCCTGGAGGCAGCTGTCAAATTACAAATGAGATACTAATACCAAATTAGAGAAAGCATATCTGTGAGACAGCTGTCCTCCGTATTGGAAATACATTTAAGCTGTATTCTCCTGCACTCCAAGTATGTTAATTTAGCTAGTTCAGCCATGCACAGAAAATTATTTTTGAAACTTTCTCAATGTTGTTTGCATGTATTGGTTCTCAGTAGATTTTTGGTCTTACCAGATCAATCAAATATTCATGTACAAACTGATTTCATTCAAACTAATCAAAATTCACAGCAAAAACATTTATGTATTTTAAATATCCCATAATTGTAACTTGCTTTTTTTGTTCACTTTTTTCTCTATTTTGCCTCTAAATTCCACTTTTTCTTTGGCTTTGTCTGTCAGTAATTCCAAAATGGTGAACAAAATAACTTTTTTGTTTTGCAGCTGCCATACAGTCACATTTGTCACTGGCCTCTCACATGGCAGAGAGGGCAGCTTGTGGACCCTGTCATCTTCATATCCAGACTCAAGATTAGAAAAGAAAACACCAGGCACAAACCCATTTCATCCAGTTTTTCAGGAACAGCTAACAAAACTATCTATGAATGGAACCGTAAGTGAAATACAGTCCTTGAAATGTCACAAAGCTGCACTAAAAACATGATGGGTCTCTGCCAGCATGCTCAGCCAAGGATCATAACCTCTGTAATTATGTCAGTCTATAGAGAACTCCATTTTTCACTTGTGCCAGAGAATAACAAACTTCTTGACTTCAGTCCTCTACCTGAAATAATTACATGCAGTAATGACCTTAATGCCTTTTTTTTCCTCTCCCACAGGAAGTACTTGTTAGATGGTCCTTTGTTAGTGCACCAGTATATATCAGCCCAAGTTGGTGACTTTGCATTAGACATCTTTGCATCTGTAGCTTTTTAAGTAATTAGGGAAGGGTGGATGGAACACAGTGAGAGCAAACATCTGCCCCTAAAGCTTACCCAGTTCATTCTCTTAAGAATACTCAGCTCTTCTACTTGTACTGTGATTGCAATACTGCAATGTTTTGCATGTGCTTTAGCAAGAGAGCAAATACTTACATTTATGTTATGATTTATTTTCTAATTTACATGGAAGACCAACAAGACAATCACTGTCTATAACCATAAATCATTAATAATTATAAAACATTACTTTTCATGGGGAAAACGAATAGGAAATCTTGCCCACACCCCCAGATTTCGGTCTTCCACTGGTAACTTCTCTTACCAGCCTCTTCTGGGTTTACAGATTAAAGGCCATTTTGGCATGGTGCTCCAAGAACAATCAGAAGTTCAGCCCTATAAATAACAGACACACTAGAAAACATCTTTCCCCCACACATCTGTCAGGAAAGGGGAAAAAGGGAGAACTGCCAAGCTGGCATGCAGTCACACAATAATTCTTTACCCAGCATATATATATCAAAGTCTCTTGACAACATGATGACGAGAATTTGAAATCTTGCAGTCCATTCCTAAAACATGCTGTCTGATCCATGTGGTGATGTGTGGAGGCAATTCCCTCTTCTGCTGGCAGTGTGTTCCAGTAAGAGTCTTGAAAGCTAATTTCATTTTCTTGGTAACTTCCAGCCTCGTTATCAGTGCAGATGCAGGACCCCTCAGTACAATCTCACAATCGGGATGAGATTCATTATTCATTCATCATTCATCATTCGCCAGGAGAGTTCATTAAGTGTGCCTCCAGCTGCCAAATCAAGGTGCACGCCAGATAATGCTGATGTGCAGGGATTTTGGGGAAATTCTGCAAGTACTGTTCAAACTGCTACAGGCTGCAGCACTTGGGGGGTTTTAATGAGGCACACGCTCTCTTTGAACTTTTTATTTCCTTGAAATTTAATTGTCTGTTTTCTTTCAAAGTACTTCGCTAAAATATTAAGGACGTTGTCCCGAAGCAACACCTTCATGCTTCACAGCTCTCCAAAAGCCCTGGACTATGTTTATTGACGGACAGATATTTGAAGGGACAAAGTGAACAGGAAATCTGAGTCTTCTTCACACTCTGCCCAGACCAGTCGTACTCTTCACTGCTCCGAGTTTCGTGCACCACTTCCCAGTCGGGTCTGCTCCCCTTGCACTCCGCCCTCCCCTCCGTCTCTCTCGGTTTTCCTTCAGGGGTTCTTTTCTTTCC